>JASDQU010105442.1:90672-101357 GCA_032191745.1 Picea mariana | reverse complement strand
GAGTCAAAGATACACCTATGACTAGTTACTCTTCCAATCATCGTGGAGAGTGATTCAAATTGGGATGATTTTAGGGGCTAAATTTCGCTCATGGGATAATTTTCCATGGTTTTTCCCCCAAAAAATTCGCTATTCTAAAAATGATTCGCTCAAATTCTATAGGATAAAATTATTTAAACTTAAAAATAGCCAAAATTTTATACAAAATATACAAAATCCTTAGAATTTTGAATATTTTTACAAAAATGTTGCCAAACATTTATAGGTGGCATATGAAGGATTAGTAATATTTGCCAAGGTTTCTACATTTTAAAATAAATTTCCATCCTTAAAATCATCCCTGGATTTAATGCCTCTTGCATTGTTGCACTATATTCATTAAGCTCATGTATCTTACTGCAAATTCACCATTTTGTCATGCTATATTTTCAAGGGACGCTTAATCCTGAGTCGACCAACTGTTGTTTTGTTGAATTTTTGAGTTGGCCATCCCTCTGTCAGTTGTACTGGGTGATAATATCTCTTCACATAATCTCTCGATGTATGTTTCATTTCAACTGATGGGGGATACATTAAGGACCTTCAACGACATTGAGCACTCAACACTACTGTAGTGGGAAAACCCCTCTACGTACTACACCAGGGTTCTAAAAAGTAGGCAGAGTTAACCATCTAAAGTCTCCTACTTTTTATCAACTATCCCAACTTTAACCCACAATCATACATAAAAGACAAGCTATAGGGATCCGGTAGGCATACCTTTAACTCCGTATCTGGTGTCGATCCCTTTGCGCTTAGTTTTTTCCTAACTGCAAGTATCCTCCCAAGGCTGACCTACATTCACCAAAAGACAAACAAGAAACTACAAGCATGCATTCTACATATGGATTAGTGCGTTAGACATCATAAACAAGAAATGTAAACAAATCATATAAGTTTAAGACGTCATTTGGCAGGATGGAAAAAGTACTTCTTTATATTAATCTCACAAAAGTCGCTTACAATATGAGACCGACATTGCTCCTCGAACTTGGTCCTGGGCTCCTCTTTACAATGCACCAACTTCTTCCACGTCTCCTTCTCCTTTTCAATTCTCTCTATGGGAATGGCAAGGGCTTGCAATGGAGAAAAAGGGAATTATGGCTCAAAATCACAATGTGGTTGTCGAATATTGGGGCAAAGGGGGAATACGGAAATGGGAAGAGTTTCTATGCTCTCATGCTTCCCCTTGCAATGGGACCCCAACCCCTTATTTTGTAGGCCATAAGAGATAGTAATGGTTGGGGTGACTGGCTATGGGTAGTCAAATGGTTAAGTAACAGCTCAGAAACCAGTATCCTATGCAATTTTCCATTTTTCGAGATATTTTGTGAGTCTACGTGGGTTGTAGTGGGGCAACAGGCATGTGTACGGGGAAGTAGTGGTGCAAGGCATGTACACCTTCAAAGAAATGGTTTTTTGAAGAGCTTGTTTAGTGATGGCTTGGCAAAGATAGCAAGTTAGATGGCCTGATGCCAGGTATGCATGTCTGGTGCAATTTAGGGTTATAACAGATGTCCCCTAATGTGTGAGGTCAGAAGAACATCTGATGGATGAAATACATTACAAATATTTACCGATGTACAAAGCAAGTGAGCCCAAGAACTAGAGTTCAGGAGGTACCATCTGCAAAAAAAACACTTTGTCTCACTAAGGCAGGCATACCCATGCTCGGGATGAAATAAAATCATGGTTGCCAATCAAATACACTACAGATCCATGTCATATAACTATATAAAGTGTAGCCACAAGTAGTACACAACGGATCTACATCTCAAAATCAGAAGATATACATGTATGGTATCCATCTTCAAGAAGCCAATGACACCTGATGGCTAGACATGAGGTCTTCAGATCTCGAGCAACAAATTCAAAATCTTTAAAAATCGAGTAGGAGTGTAATATCAGTGTATAAATTCACTACCCAGAGGTCTTCAACAGCTCGTTGGGAATAGACAAGAGGATATTGGCGATCAGTGTAGAGAACTTCATTGATTTTGAACAAGGACTTGATTGGTCTTTTGGGGTGGTTGGGCATGAGGGAAAGAGACAAACTATAGAAGGGACGACTCAAGTTTAGTAAGACTTCCCTTGGATGAAAGCACGACAAAATATGAGACTCAGGCAACATGGCATTGACATAAGTTCACGATGCAGGAGACAATGCGAACTCTCCATATGTTTGGAAGGGTAATCGAATAGAGGAGGACACAACTCTTTGTAGCGATAACAAATTCCTAAGGTCATATTGAATCCTAGGGCTTGATGAACAAACAAAATGATGTGCTTTGTCCAAGCGAAACTCATTGTGTTGTCAACAAAAAGAAAATACTTTTCCCTTCCTCTTTTTGGGGTATATTTGATTTTTTTGTCTTTTTCAATAATCTTGGGAAACTTGAAAAAGAATAAAGAATGCTAAGTTACAAAGGAGGATCGAGTGTTGCAAACATACTATTTCCAAGCACAAGCAAAACATTGAAGCTTAGAGCAAGGGGACATATGCAGAAAAAGGACACTCGTGAAAAATCCTCCATGGGTCATGTTGTCAAGACATAGAGGCAAAGTGATACAAGGCTTTCATATAAGGCATGTTTCAAATGGTTCAGTTGCGAGCAACATGGAGCTTGCATTAGGAAAAATATGCAGGAATGCAAATGTGATTAATAAGACACAATGATAACTTCCTTCGATGTAATTTTAATGAGCCCAGAGAAGGTAAGATCGGTGGTTTTTCATGTTTAGAGAGTCTAAAAAAATGTAAAAGAAGAATCCACTGGGGTACCTTCTTCGAAGGTAGTCTAGTCGGCTTGAAAAAGGGATAAACTAGAACCAAAAAAACATCTATTCAAAATCAGTGTAACGAGTGTGACAAAGACAAGATCACTTGACAATCTTTTCATATTTAAGGAATCTGAAAAGAGCTTAACTATGGACTCCGTAAGGGATGTTCTTCTGGACCAATTTAACGAGTGTGAAGAAATAAGGTCACTTGACCATCTTTTTACTTTTAGGGAGTCTGAAAAGAGCTTAACTATGGACTCTGTGGGGGTTCCTTTTTGTATATTTAGTCCCTCAGGCCCGAAAAAGGGGTAAAATTATAATTGAGAGTACTCTTCTAGAGAACCAAGGCTCATAGAGTATACCTTTGTTCGTACTTTTGACCATCCGAACCAAAAAATGGGTAAACTACCACCAGACAGACATGCCTTCAAATTCCAGTTTAGCGAGCATGAAGGGAAACAAGATTGCTCGACAATCTTTTCATGTTTAGAGGGTCTGAAAAGGGCTTAAAAGAAGACCCGTTGTGTTTTGGAAGTCCTGAGGGTGAGGTCAAGAGTGATAATGAATCACAAAAATGAGGCTCAAACTTGTAATCAGGAAAAACTAATAAGGACTCCCGAGCCTATAATCATTAGTGACGGGGTGGACACCAAAATGCAACCAGGATCTACCTAGGGAATCCATGTGAAGGTAAGCTCTACCACTAAATTACGATACTTCTAGAGCAGGAGTGAGGGTTCCATGTCGCAATTCAGTGGGAACGATCCTATGGAAAAGAGAAAAAGACAATGAGGTGCAACAAGTGGAGGTGGAATCCTACCTTATATGCACAAAGTTGGAAAAAATGACATTTTACCAAAAGACCTTTAAAGCTGACCCAAATCTCGAAAAACTTCCCAATACCCAAAGTAACATGTATCGTAACATCACCCAAGAAACTTAAGAACCATACTGAATGATTTTCAAGCTAGAAAAAATGACGAGAAGGGGCCAAAAAGTCTATAAATAGAAAGATAGCAACTCATTATGACCATTGTAAATTGATAATTGACCAAAAGTCAAAAAACACCCCTTTGCCGAAATAGTTGATTCTGGGAGCTTCAGCGGACGAAACAAACTTCTGTTTGGACCAAGTAAGTACACACTAACCTCTATTGCATTTCCATCTTTCATTTTTGTATTTATTTTTGTTTTTTGGGGGAGCATTGACCTTTAAAAAGGTCGGCCCTGTGTGTATGCGGGTTGTCCAAACACATCCCGCTTGTACACATGAGAAGAAGATAAATTTCCCATGTGCAGACGTGACTGTCCTCAAGATAGCCCATGTACACCCTCAATTAAGTGAAAAAAAAAGAAAACAAGAGTTAACTCTCCATCCACTTGTCATTTTGCAAGATGTACGTGCATTGGAGAGAGAGGGAGCATGAGGACATTGATTTTTTGGTCTTTGAAGACCCTCCTGCTATTGTTGCTTCATCACAATGCAGGTTGTTAAGGTTCTTTTAGTGTTCGTTTATGAGGGCACAATCCAGATTGCTAAATGCATTGATAGATTACTGGCATCCTAATGCAGAGGCATTCATGCTTGAGGGGCAGTCGTTGAGTCCAACGACTGAAGATATTTACTTCCTGACTCGTCTCTTGAGGAGAGGGGACCCAGTCAACTTGTGTAATTTTCCTCCTGGGCCGCACAACATTGAGGAGTTGATTGGACTCCATTGTGAGGCTGGTACTGAGAAAGTAGGTTCTCAGGTGCCTATACATAGGATCATCAACCTATCACTCAAAGTGATAGTTCTACTTATTGGGTGGATAACTGGATATGCAGCTTTACATCAGGCTTCTTGAGCGCACATGCATTGTGAGGTACAGTGCTTAAATGCACTGATTTTTGACTGGAGTACCACCATGCTAGATTGCATGAAGAGACAACTAATAGAGTGTCGGATACAGGTGCACCATAACTTTGGGTTTGGGGCCATTTTTTGTTCCTTTTTCTTCGAGAGGGTACCCAGTCTCAGTCTTCGAGAGACTATAAGAGGGCACGAGGCCTCTCTCCTAGTGCTATATAGATGGGTGGTGTTGTTTCCATGACAGGGGGAAGGGAGGACCATTGATGCTTTCGATAACAAGTTTTTTCACTAGTGGTCATGGGAGATTCCGGTGATTGAGGACTACCCCTATGATGGGATCAATTTTTCTAGAGATCGTGACATGCCTGTACATCCCGAAGCGGAGCGAGGAGAGATGGGTAAGTTTTCTTTTCAAAGTTATTTAATTTTTATGTCTTTTTATATTTATCATTTTTTTGTATACCAGAGTATCTGACACTTATGTATATATTATGTACAGATGTGGAACCAATGCATCCAACAGACTTCTCGAGGACTAGGCGACATCCTCGACCAGAGGCAGGATCAGCTGGAGCCGTCGAACTAGCAACAACAGCAGGGGGGCCTCTAGTTGAAGAGGCTGAGAGAGTATTGAGATGGGTAGAGTGGAACC
The DNA here is from genome assembly GCA_032191745.1 of Picea mariana. Classification (NCBI taxonomy): domain Eukaryota; kingdom Viridiplantae; phylum Streptophyta; class Pinopsida; order Pinales; family Pinaceae; genus Picea; species Picea mariana. The sequence goes on along the minus strand of JASDQU010105442.1, from coordinate 96,032 downwards.
TTACCGCGCTCACTCATACAACCCCTATGGAGGAGATAGAGGATCTCCCACTGTCGATGCAACCTCACGTAGTTGGGGTGCCATGGACCTAGGTCCAACTCTTCCGGCGTTTGGAAAATGTCGTTTTTCACTATGGCAGGGCCAATAGGCCCCACCCTTAGCTAGGCTAGACTACTTACGTGCCAAGAGCACTTTTTGTATACTTTTTAGAGCATAATCCCCGTGACTCTGACTGGACATATTTTTTAGGCACTTGCACCCGCCCATGTACTCTGATATTTTTTTATATATATAGATATTTTTCATCTTTTTATGTCTTATGGATTACATTTTTTTTACAAATGTATTTACATGTGTGTGTGTGTGCTTTTTCTTACATGTGTGCAATATTCCAATATAATACATGATTATCTAGAGTATATATGATTTGATTCAATCTCCTAGGAACATGGATATACATAATGTAATCAAAGTTTCTTTCTAAGATACATACCCTAAGGAACCGTCGGTGTATTGTAAGATCATAAACGTGGTAAACCCCATTTAACTGAGACACAACTAGCTGAGCGTCTAAGTAGACCTAGAGGTGAGAGCTACCATGTGACAAAGAATCATGAAGCAACTCTAATACTATGCTATATTCGGCGACATTGTTTGTGGCGTCACCTAAACAAATACCTCCTAAAGATAGCAACTAGCCTCGAGGTGTGAAAATCACCCAATCTGTGGAATTAAGACTCTGAGTGTGCCGGCTAGCACCGTCCGCAAACCCAATGAACACCTTTGATTCACTTGACATCTTCCACAGTGAAAAATATGACATCAAAAGCGACACTACCATAAAACCAAAAAGACAAAAAACTAAAACTAAAAAGTATAATATTATACATATGTTACAAGAAGTCATCCAAGGTGACCCACCTATGAGTAATACTTCTTGAGGTAGAGCCCATTTCTAGGCTCCATCAAATCATTTCCCTCAAAGTCCACCAGACGATCAATGCCCTTCTTTAGAACCTCCTTCACGATGAAAGGTCCGAACCACATGGGTTTGAACTTGCCTGCCCCCAGTGGGTCCTTATATTGGTCATAGACTAGGACAAGGTCACCTTTAGATAAAATCTAAGGATAGACAGATCGATCATACTGACACTTAAATTTTTGTTTGTGAGCCTCGTTAGCTAAGGATTCATCTTGAAATTACTCATCAAGCTACTCAAGATATAATAAACTCTCTTCAAGTGGTGAAGTGTCTGGAAATAACTATACTGCCAAATTTAGAGAGGGGATCTAGCACTCTATAGGAAAGACTACTTCCATCCCGTAAACAAGTTGAAAAGGTGAGAAACTAGTTGCAGTCTTAATAGACGTTCAGTAGGCCCATAATGTCGAGTACAACATAAAATGCCAATTTGACCTAACCAAATTGATCGTTCGCTGTAAAACAGTCTTAAGGGATTTATTCACAGCTTCCACCTGACCATTTTCTTGTGGGTAGTAGGGTGATGAATGTTCTTGCCTCAACCCAAGATTTGATGTTAACTGAAACATCATTTTGTTATGAAAGTGACTACCATGGTCAGTGACAATCTCTCTTGGGACGTCGAACCTTGCTATTATCTGGTTAAACAAAAAGAGAGTTGTGGCCTCGCCATCATCTTTAAATGTTGGCATAGCTTCAACCCACTTCGTGAAGTAGTCTACTTCTATGATGATATAACAATGCCCCCTTGCAGAAGGAGGGTTGCATGTAGCGTAATCAATCCCCCACTTGGTGAAGGGACCAACTATGATGACAGGAAACATGGGAGAGGGGTGTGCCCTCATCTTCTGAGAGAATATCTAACACAGGTGGAACTTCTTGACCGATTCAACACAATCTTTGATTAATGTCGGCCAAAAGTAACCAACTCGTAGAATATTTTGGGTTGTTGCCAACCCAGACAAATGACTGCCACATGCTCCAATGTGGCAATCGTTAAGCACGATTTCCACTTCTTCATGGGTGAGACACTGGAAAAGGATGCAATATACACCTTGATGATACAGAGTGTCCTCAAGTATGAGATAGTTTTTGTCCTGATGATGTATACGGTGACGCTCATCATGAGAATCAAAGTTAGGGCACTTCAAAGTCTGGATATAGACTAGTATATCTTTGTACCAGGGGTCCGAAGATGCAATCAAAAACATGTCTCCTTTGATAGGCAACTCCTCAGGTATAACATCTCCTGATTCAACCAGAAGTTTCGAGATGAGTTCCGCAAAGACCAAAGAATTTTTGGACTTATCCAAAACAAAATTCAAGTCGAATTCCTAGAGGATAACTATCCATTTACTAATATTTCTGCCAATCACACATCCTGTCAACACGTATTGAAACAGATTCACAATGGCAATGACAGTGGTCTTGCAAAACAAGATGTAATGACAAAACCATTGGACATCATGAACTTCTGCCAACGCACATTTTTCAATATGGGAATAATTGAGTTCCAGTCCAACCAAGCCTTGGATCAGGTAATAAATCACATATTCTGAGAGAAAATCATCCTCCTGAACCAAGACCATACTAATGGTTGACTCTTCCATGGCCAAGTACAATAAGAAATCTTTATTATAATTAGGTTGCCAGAGCAAAGGGGTAGATTTGAGGGAAAATTTCATTGCTTCAAAAGAGTGCTGAGTGGCTTTGTCCTAATGAAAAGGAATGTACTTCTTTAGTAAACACATAAAATCCTTTGTGATCTCGACATAGTTCACGATGAAATGCCGTAAAAAGTTTTCCTTTCCCTGTAGACTCTGAAGCTGAGGTATTGTGCATGGGGGAGGCAATTGAACTATTGTCTGAACCTTTATAGGATAGACCATGATCCCTGTTGTTGAAACTATGAAACCTAACAGACGACCCGATGTTACGCAAAACCTTCATTTGTTTGGATTCAAGCAGATCTAGTAGTATCGACATCACTCAAAGATAAGTAAGAGGTGTGTGGGATGATCAACTCTCTTATGAGATCGTGATGCTAAATCATCGAGATAAGCCTCGACTATGTGTTTGAGATCGTGGAAAGAAAAATACATGGCCCATTGAAACGTAGCTCCAGCATTTTTCAGACCAAAAGGCATCTTACGATAAGCGAATGTACCCCAAGGACATATGAAAGAGGTTTTGTGTTGGTCTTCGGGATTTATATGTATTTGATTGTATCCCGAAAAACCATCCATGAAAGAAAAGGCTTTGCAAATTACACATTCATCGACTATATGGTCAATAAATAATGTGGGGAAACTATCCTTTGGACAGACCTTGTTCAAATCACAGAAGCCCGTACATATGCAAATTGTATCCTATTTTTTGTTGACTGTAATGGGATTTGACACCCATTGAGTCAATTGGATGGGGTAGATGAAACTAGCTTGGAGTAGTTTCTCTACTTCAGCCTTAATAGCTGCTTCTTTCCTAGGATTGACTGGACGAAGCTTCTGCGGGACTGGCTTAGCATCAAGATATGTCATGACTTCATGTTCAAAAATTCTTGGATCTATGCCTGTCATGTCCTCGTAAGACCATGCAAACACGTTGCAGAATTATTTAAATAAATCTGTGTAGATTTGAATCTCTTTGGGTGAGAAGTCTGCTCTGACGAAGATATTCTCCACAACACCAGGGATTATAGAGATATCGATAGGTATCATTTGAGAAATGGTTTCCATATTTCCTTCAGTGTAAAAAACGTGTGTGGCTAAAGGATTGATAGGAAAATCCTTATCTCCAGTCATATTCAGAGTGAATTCACCTGCTTCAATTCTTCTTAACTCTAGGAGGAAGTAAGATCTGTGATGAAGATCATCCTAGGGTTTGTCCRGACTAGTCATTGYCTCAATARTCACCTCGTCTGAGGGTAAGACTAAGTCTAAAGAATCAGTATTGGCGAGGGATCCTTGAGCCCATGTAGGCTCGAGAACCGGATCCAACTTTTGTGTGGGAGTCGAACCAAGGTCGGCGGAAGCTTGTTGAACTATAGAGTACGTAACTTATGCTGCAGACAAAGGCATGGCCATGCCATGGTGCCCTGTCCCTTCCATTGTGGCTGATTGGGAAGGAAGATTCCACAGATCGTTAAAGTAAGTCATGTGAAATGACAAGATTTAAAATATTTCATCCCTAGGTTGGTCGGGGACAACCGATATGCAGTGGAAATTGTCAGTTGGAGGCAAGTAATCGAAGATACCCATCAAAGGTGGGCACAAACCAACCCCTACATTGATGGTGTCGGGTTGAGGGTTATCAATCATCAAGACCGTGGATACCCCCGATGAAGGTTTAGGACAGGAGGAGGATAACTGATCAATGGAAACGATCCAGCCTTTGTGTGGAAACAACAAGACCCAAAAAACTGTCACGACCACTGCTTGCATAGCGTAGGTCCAACTCCTTCCTAACAAGATATTTTAGTTGAGAGACACATCGACCACTTCAGCTTCGATGCACATGGTCTTCCCCCCTAACTCCATGGGGAAAGAGGGGATGATTCCATGTGGTCGGGATGAAGTACCATTGAAAGTGGTAAGAAGAGTAGGTGATGGAGACAAATAGGGTTGGCCAATGGCCTTCCAACATCCCAAAGACATCACACATGTTGAGACGCCCTCATCAACCACCGTGCGAAAGATATTTCGAGTAAAAATTTTCGTGGTGTAAGCCACTACTATTTAAAATGCCACATGGTAAGTAAGACAAGGCTTTAAGTCGGCCATATCAAGCATGATCATTCCCAGATTACAAGTCTCAGTGAATCCTAAGGTAGCTAACAAAGCCTTTCTCTAGGAAGGGAAACTCTGGAGGACTTCCAAAGCAGACATTGCAAAAGGGGTTTGTGACAAATCCTCCACCACAGAGTAGTTCTAGGCGGCCCTTGCATTTGGTTTGTGGGAATATTTCTTGAACACTCCTTTCGGGATGCATTTCATTGTTTTTCCCAACATATTCTGAATCCGGAGAGGAAGATGTGGGATTTCGGCTTCTTTACCCTTCTCTGAGGTGTTTGGAATTCCGTAGTCGTGTGTCCTAGTCATTATGTCAATGCTACCTTTCATCATATACACATTCGCGGATGCAATATTACTCAAAGACAGAGGGGGTCTCTAAATTCCCCCTTCTGTGCCCAAAGATTCTTGAGTTAGATTTTTCCCATGTGGAAATGGATTTGTTAACACAACAGGTTGTTGTTGTTCCAATAACTTTTGGGCCTCTGCACGCCAAGGGAACTAGTGAGTAGGATGGTCTTCCTTGCAAATATTACATGGATACTTCAACTTCTTATTTTTAGTGTTTCCCCTGCCAACATTATCGGTAG
>JASDQU010105442.1:74217-85016 GCA_032191745.1 Picea mariana | reverse complement strand
CCTTATTCTATTTTATTGAAAGGTCTTATTAATATTGACCTTTATTACATCCGAATACATTGATATACCTATGTGCGGGTTAGGACCTTAACATTGTTGGCTAGGGTTCTGGTAATAACCATGGTCGTGACTAGCATATGGATTTTTCACTTGTTGAGATCTCATCGGTTGATTCTTGTAGTAGGATGTAAAGGGTTGGGCTTGCATTGCATTCCAAGTATTTTGGGAAGGGTTCCCCCCTGTCGATCCGACAGGCATAGGTGTTGAGCCTTTCTCGGGGTTCCATTATCTATAAAAGGGGTTTCCCCCAGTTAGCATCCCTGACAAGGGAACTGATCCCTACCATGGATTCCAAGGTCCTTGTGAGGAAGGAATTCCTAAGTTTTCCACCTGTGTAGGAATAGTACCCTGTACAGGATTTTGTTGTCCATAATTGGGGTTGCCCCCAGCTGAGATGACAGCTGACGAGAAAGCATTGTTACCAAACACATCGAACAAAGAGAATGGTGTCGAACCTACCGGCATGCTATAAGAAGGTAGTCTTTGACCCCCTTCTACAAATAAACTGTAGTTTACATTTGGCCCGATGAAATGCTGGTGAGCACCGCCAAGCAAAGGCGATGAAGGAGGTATATGACCCCCTCTGTTAGGGAAAGCATTATAGGGAGCTGAAGTGCCACACATAGATCCTTACAGAGATGAGTTGGAGCTCCTTGCCTCGAGATGTAAAGTCTATAGAGTGGAGTAGAAAAGTACAATGCTTGTGCTGAAGCCAGTAATCTCGTATGAGAAGGGAGGGCCTCTCGCACTTTGGGTAAAATGAGCAGTGATCGCCACCATAGATAGAATCAGACCATTGCCCAAGGTAGAGGCATTAGAAACCATACTGGCCCAAACTGGCGACAGTTGGTTAGGATATGGAACACCCCCCTATAGTGACAGTCATAGAGGAAATATGAGTATTCCATGAAGAAGTAGCAACATTTGTTTCCATCGTTTCTTGTTAGACTACCTTACGCTCGTAAGGTCAAACCTGTACGATGATGGGCGCTGATAGATCAGTGATCGGAGGGTTATATGGACCAAGAACTTCTGCTCTGAGGTCAAAAATTATTGGTCCCTCTAGAATCAAATGTTCTCCTCTTGAATATGAGTCAGGCATAGTTTCATGTAACCTGGTCACCTCAAAAGACCCTTGCTGGTCTAGTTTTCGCCTTAGCGGTGGCGGGGGTGGCTCGAGATTAACCGGTGATAGGCCCAAAAGCCTTCACGACCGACAGAGTTCCTGATCCTCCATTGTGTGAGAATATCAATGACACTCTAGGGATTTCTATAATCATTTTAAAAACCATCACACACTAGAAAAAGTTCCTATGAGGTAAGACAAGCAGATCACTAGCTAGTTGGAAGAATAGTTACAACAACCAACACTAGAGAAACTTACTGGTGCAAGTGAAACTCAAATATAGAAGCACCCTATGGGTATACTCTGCAAAGTGTGGCTCGATGTCTTCTCTAGGTACCATGGTATACCCCCGCAGTCACCTGTGTAAGTTGCCAAGATAAAGGCAACTAGGTTGCCAACACGCGAACAGTCAATAGTCGGGTGGACCACAATGAGAAGGGTATCAAGCCCGAAACCTATCAAGGGTAGCGAAAGAAAGTGTTCCAAAAGATGACTGAGGAACTTGAACGGATTTGAGACCCACTAAGCTCCGTGGTAAATGCAATCAACAGAATCCCAAGATAATCCCTCTATATGCATTCCCCACTATGGTTGGTCTGGCTTTGGAGGGGTTATCTCTACTACCTTTCCGCACGTGACCTCGTGTTTATCCCCTATGTTAGAGGGGGGTCCTGGATAACTTCCATGGTTACTAGACTTTCAAGCACTCTCTAAAACAGACTCTTGTGTTTTTTTTTGTAGCCTTGAATAGTTTCCTCTCCAATCCTAAATCAAGGCTCTAGCCTAGACTAAATTGATGGACCCTACAAACACAAAGTCAAATAACTTTTAATTAAGCATTAATTTTAGTGGTTGTCTTAAGTCAAAAGGAATGGAAATGAAACCAGTGATGTTCTCAAGAGATGAAAGAGAATAGCATAAGATGAAACTGAAAACAAATTACTTCTTTCTTCACAAATAAAGATTTTCCAATTTAAACTCGTTAACCAAACTTTTCATAACTACTTCTCTCGGATCCCTGAAAATAAAAAATCAAAACAATATTTTGCTCAACTATGAGCTACTTAATGTCCTAAATATTCAAGTAAAGAACTTAAGAAAACTTTCTTTTTCCTTGGTAAATGAAACAACTAACCTAAACTACTTTACCAAACAAAGAAATGGAAGATTCGCTTTTATTGTTTTATGATTTAAAAAAAGAATTTGAAAATGAATTATTTTCTTTTCTTCTAAATAAAAAAGGGGGAAATGATGACAAGACATGACCAGGAAATGAATTCAGGCCCAAACGCAGATCACAGGGAGTCACTGATAATACCAAACAGGCATATCAAAGCAGACTCACAAACTTGTCTAAGAACCCTATCAAAGAAAACACAAGAAATATTTTGATGAAAAGAAAGCTATGCTGAAGTCAAACCTAATCCACAGGCTGCTATAACAAAGACTAGGACTATATCAAGAAAACCCATGATAAGTGTGACTTCTGATAGGGAAGAGGATGACTACCTCTCTTTTAAAAAAAAAAAATTCTCAACACAGGCACACTACTGACACTTTGACAGACAACATATGTATGTGGCCTGTCGAAAGGCAAGGAGTGTATGCACATGTGCAGGCCCACTACAGGCTGCACACACCTCTGTAAATCCTCAAATAATCGAAATCCAACAGTCCAGAACAGGCAAGGAGTACTGGTATGGAAGACCAGAATCTTTTAAAGATACAAAAGCTTACAGAAACTTAGAAAACAGTGAATAAACTGACTCAAAGAACCCAAAAATAAATATCCCCAAAGACCCTAGAGGCATCCCCAGTATGGTTTCCAATTCAGATATAACGAGAAAACCCCTCTACAGACTACGAAAGGGTTCTAAAATGTAGGCAGAGATAACCTTATAAAGTCTCCTACTTTTTATCAACTATCCCGACTTTACCCCACAATCATACATAAAAGACAAGGTATAGGGATTCAGTAGGAAGACCTTAAAATCTACGTCCGGTGTCGATCCCTTTGCACTTAGTTGTTCCCTGACTGCAAGTCTCCTCCCAAGGCTGACCTGCATTCACCAAAAGAAAAACAAGAAACTACAAGCATGCATTCTACATATGGATTAGTGGGTTAGACATCATAAACAACAAATGTAAACAAATCATATAAGTTTAAGACATCATTTGGCAGAACGGAAAAAGTACTTCTTTATATTAATCTCATAAAATTCACTTACAATATGAGACCGACACTACTCCTCGACCTTGGTCCTGGGATCCTCTTTACAATGCACCAACTTATTCAACGTCTCCTTATCCTCTTCAATTATCTCTAGGGTAATGGCAAGGGCTTGCAATGGAGAAAAAGGGAATTCTGGCTCAAAATCACAATGTGGTTGCCGAATATTGGGGCAAAGGGGGAATACATAAATGGGTAGAGTTTCTATGCTCTCGTGCTTCCCCTTGCAATGGGACCCCAACCACTTATTTTATAGGCCAGAAGAGATGGTAATGATTGGGTTGACTATCTATGGGCAGTCAAACTGTTAAGTAATGGCCCAGAAACTAGTATCCTATGCAATTTTCCATTTTTTGCAATATTATATGAGTCTACACGGGCTGTAGTGGGGCAACAAGTGTGTGCACACAGGCATTAGTGGTGCAGGGTGTGTACACCTTCAAATCAATAGTTTTTTGAAGATCTTGTTTAGTGATGGCTTGGAAAAGATAACAAGTTAGATGGCTTGATGCCAGGTATGCATGTCTAGTGCAATTTAGGGTTATAACAAGCACACCCTTAAAATGTTATGTAAATTTTTGGGTACCACTTTCTTTAATTTTTTCTTCATGCTTTGATTCTCGTGGAACCTATTGAGGGTTCCTAAATCCATTTAACTCAACAGTAGGAACCAAACCTATTGTGGAGTCCCAATTAGAATCTGCAGCATTTGATGGTGGAATGGTTCTCCAAATATTTCGATCCGACCAATTTATCGATGGGATTTACGTAGTGATTGATAGGATATCTTCTTATGAAATTTCCTCATTCAGTTTAAATGTTCTCTTTTTGTCTTTTATTTTATTAGATAGATTTGATTAAAATATGTGTGCTGGTATAAACCATCTAGTAAAAGGGCGGTTCTTAACTACTGAAGAAGGTTGAGCTTGGGATAACCCTTGTGCTCAAGCATGCAGACAAAGATATTCACACCTATGACAAGCCTAGTACTAATGCATTAACTTGTTGGTATTTCAATTATTTACTGGGATACAATTATCGAAAGAAAACATACATGCAATAAAATGATGGCAAGAAAAATAGTTTTCTTAGCTCTATAATTATTCACACATTAACACAACGATTTGCTTCCATCATTAGAGACAAGAACCACAAAAAAAATTGAAACATCTAACTTATCAATATATTTAGAAACTCTTACTCGTTACATCATCCATTAATGAAATCAAGTTGGAAGTAATTCCTCCTCAAATCCAATCACACAACTCATTTGATGAAAAACAAAAATTTATCTCCGGTCCTAAACAAGGCTTCTCAATTAAGGTAGTTCATAAATATTTCCTTACATTCTGAAAATGAGGGTATTTTCCAAAACCATCGATCCTTGCTAAAAGGTAAATCCTCTTATTTATAATGAATCATTAACTAAAAATAGCTATTACAAGTGCAAGCTAAGTAAAACAAAATATAGCCACTTGGCGCTTTGATCTCTATGTCTTCTAAGAATCATCAAATATTTTACTAAAGTGTATGACTCTTCCCATACTCCAACCATTTGATGAAGAGTTCCTCACATGTGTTGGCATACGGGAACATGTGTTGATCCATCGAGGCTGAAAGAATTTATTTCACTTCTAATTCCCATGCTTTGTACTTGACTATTTTAACACTTAACCACTGCAAAACTGCTTGAGCCTTAATTGGAAGCTCCATGAACTATTGTACTTGACTTGGCGCCATGCTCGCCACCTTTGCTATCTTTGTTGTCCATGCTTAGTATTTTTCTACATGTTTCTTGACTATATCATGCAGGTCGACAAAGTCCTCAGGTGAGCCAAATTCTGGGAGGTCAATGTCTTTCATCTCCTAATTAATCTTTTCCTAGATCTTTTTCGCACTTGGCCAACTTCTCCTGAATATCCTGCTAAGGTTCTTGGGCAATTTTTACCTAGTATTCGGTCACTTTCCTGATCCGATCTATGTTGTTGTCCCTTAGCACCCAAATGTCATGCTCTTCGGCATCTCGGTCCTTTTGAACCACGTTTATGTAATCGATTCTTTCTACTACATGGTGAGCCTTCTCATACCACCTTTCGACATCCTTGCAAGTTGTTAGTGCCATAAGGATGTCTTATTGGAAATTGGCTATACCTGCAGTGAAAATTTTTCATTCATTCGTGAATTTGGCATAAGCATATTTGAAATCACTTCTCAAAAACATTGTGGCCTGTGTAGAGTCTTGATAGTATTTTTCCAAATGGAATAGATGCTCCAACTCCTTAAGTGCAATGACCAACTTATTTTCATCTCTTATTTCCCTATCCAATGTGGAATCTATGATATCCATCCCTGCATCGATAAGCTCGGACGTCTTGGTGTGTTCTGTGCTGAGCAACTTCTCCTCTATGGTGATTAGAATCGAACTATCCAACATAAGCCTCCTCTTCTTAGTGCTTCTCTTCATGATGGATTTTCTCTTTTGTTCATAGGCGATCGCTTGTATGTAGGCTACCTCATCAACAGGTTTGGGGATTTTTTTTTCTCCCTAGGTTAGAGTATTTCCCAGGCTCCCGACTGTGTGTGCCTATTCTAGGATGGGTTTCTAAACTTCTTCCATATGTCTCGATGGCTCAACCTCTATTTGTTTCTAATTGGTTGGTGAGGTGTCAGCCCAAACTGAAGAACTAGGGGTAGGTTTGGTACTTACTTGGTAATCGGCTCTCGGAGTGCCAATTTCTTGCTGTGGAATTTCCTCTTTCTGGCAACCCAATCCTTGCTCATCCCTCGAGATGTCTATTAGGGTTCCCAACGAATCGAGTTTCTCAGTGTCTAAGAAACTTTCAACCTCATGGTCACTCTATGGAAGGTTTTGAATTGAAGGATCGGGACCTGGGGTAGATGCTTTCTCGGGTTCCTTTTCCTCTATAATCTGCACCGGAGTCACTGGGGAAACCTCTGAAATCTCCTCATCATCATAGATAGTTATTAATTCAAACAAGGGTTTTGGTACACTTTTCCCAACTGGTGTCCTTTCTATCTCATGTTGGGTTGAACTTCCCCCTGGTGATCTGATCTGTGGTGGTGGAACTTTAGGTTTTTTTGGCCCAGCGATTTATTCCAGTTGTATTGGGACTAAGGCACTTGGCTCTTCTATGCTTTCGATTGGGTCATCATTAGGAATCTTTGACATATTCACAAGATCAAGGTGATTTTTCAACTGATCAATTATTCTTTGTGCCACTTCTAGAAAGATCAACCCTCTTCTTTGTGCCTATGTAGTCTCTATCACTCTGATCTCTTCCCTAACTCTGAGGGCCTCTTGAGTCAACTTCTCTATTGTTTCCACCTATTCTTCCATGATCATATCCTTGAACTTGGTCATGTTTGGGTTGGCCATCCTCTCTACTAACTCCTCCCAGTCCTAAGCACACTCTCTGAAAAATTCATGCTCAAATTTTTCATGCGTGTATGGCCAACAAGATGATACATGTGAAGCATGTTGGAGGACCGGGACTTTAGGGTTGTTCTTGCAGAATTGGCTTGTCGGGAACCTGAATTCAAGTTGGCTCATCCCTTCTTGTTTGGATTAAGCAGTGTCATTTACCAAATAAAACCCCACATGGAAATCGTAGGGTATGAAATCTCGCTTCTTGTCCTTGACTAGATTGGCGGTATAGCTCTGCAGGATAGTCTGATAGTAGATTTCTCCCACAATGTGCCAGCCTAGGATGTGAGAAGGTAGTATATGTGGTGCTCCAATGGCTCTGAACACCCTGACATAGGTTGTTCATTCATCTAAATACCAGTGGCCTACCTTCACTACCATTTTATTGGTTGTTGCGGATAGTCTCAGGAATTCCTTTTTAAATATAATAAAATGAATATGAGCGATGAATTCATCGCAAATGAGTTCTTAGGATTTTTTGTACCTATTCTCCCAAAGTATGTTGAAATAAACATGAACAGGGAGATATGCAGCATGCCATCTTAAATTCATGCTGACAAAGAAATTTCTCACACAAATCACATCGAGTAGGTATGAGGCCATGTGGAAAGCAGGTTCTTCCCCTTCTTTCGGTGTCTGAGCCTATTGTGCACAGATGTTCAATTGATTGGAAATTATCACTCCCCAGTTGAAGCTGATTTCAGAGATCACCATTATGTATGCCAAGGGAATCCAGGCTTATGAAAACTTGGAGTAGTCCTTCTCTCCATACAATCGATATATGAGATCCATCAAGTAGATGTATGGCTCCCTCAGGTTGACTATCCCATACCAGCCATTGCTCTGGTTTGTAAACTTTTTTTCCTCCTTCCACCATGAGGCCATCAATCGGCTGGTGTCATGGAATTTGTAGAAATTCACCACGAATTCTGTGTTTAGCCACTCCTCCGGGTATTTGAGTTTGTAGTACTTCTAGAGTTCTGTTAGGAGGAAAAATCTGACACACCATCCATTCTCATCTTTGATTAAGAATTTATGCACGTTTGTATGGTCGATTAACCACTTCAAAACCTCTATGCATGAGAAAACCAAGGTTTTGTTGGCTACCCTGTAAAAATATGATTGTCAAATATTTGGGAACACCTGGTCATCGAGCACCCTTACATACGAGTCGTTGTGTGGGATATACTTTGGGTACTTGTCCCAAATGATTTTGTTGAAAAGGTCCCCCCACTATGGGAGCATTACTTTGGATCTAGTGCTTTCTTCTAAACCATCAAAGACTGGATGTTAGACAAAGGATTTCTTTATTAAGGATTTTATGACTGACTCTTCCCTGGGAGTGTACTCCAACTTCGGTGCAGTACCAGGAGAAGAAACTACACCTGTTTCTGCTTCCTTTAGCTTGGGTTCTCTCGGCAAGCATCTAGTGGTTGGATTTCTCAGAGGCATTTTCCCTACAGCTTCAAAAATAGTTAGAGACTGCGCAAGAAATAATATGTATATAGAGAAAATCACGACCACCAAATTGACAAACTTGAATACATACCCCTTCTTCTTGTTTAACATGTTCTTGATAATCTGAGAATCAACACAGTGTCGATATGCTTTCTTTGCTTCTTTGGATGCTATGGAATTTGAACTTGTGCACAGAATGAAATCGTTCAAAACCATTCTAGAGATTTAACAACCTGTTGCATCAGCCATTCAATTTGGGTTATGAGTGTAGCTCTATTAAATCTTCCGCTAAATATTCAAAGATTTTTAAAAGTAAATTCAATCGTAGGTTGATGATGCGAGTGCGGGTTGTAATGTGGCCTATCGGTGATTTCAAATTTTTGTTGTTCAATCAAAACATAGGGTAGAAACACATGCAGGATGAAGAATTAACTAGTTTATTAAATGCCTGAATCTGATCATATCTCATGCTAAAAACATCCCATCGTTTCTCTAGTCTAGTTAGTGAGTCGGGGGTCAAGGTTCCACTTTGAACACTTTTTGTGGATATCTCCTTGAAAAAACTCTGATGCCAAACGATCTTGTCATACAGAGCTGAGATGGCAAGGCTGACTTGGAGACATGACTAGGACACAGGAAACCTTAAGATGATTCAAGACAAAACTATGTCGTACGACACCCTTACGTGATAAAGACACATGGCACTTGAGATCGACGTCTTCATTTAATTGTGTTAATCGGAATTAGGACTTTCCTTAAGCTACACATTATAAAACCTGATCATATCTTGCTGACATCGAAAAGTATCAAGGATCGATGATCGAAAATAAACCTACCCAAGTGCTCCCGGGTTGAATCTCCCTCAAAATGATCGATGCCGAAAGTGTATTAGTGGTCGGCAATCATCGATATGTTTATCACAGAAAAAATCAATTGTTTAAACTCTTATAGATTTCCCCGACCCTGAGAAAGCGCATCAGTCATCGGCTATCGATAATTCTTTATGGATTTTGTCAATGTCTATTCCTCTTGTATTTTTTCGACGCCGATGGGGATTGGCTATATCCTGAATTTTCGTGGTGAATAACTTACACAAACCAACTCTGCCTTCTACCGAAGCCGATGATGCATCAACAATCGACGATTAGTGTAACTGTATGCCCACTTTATCTGCTTGAATCTTTCCAATGCCGAACACAAGCGCATTAGTCACAATGTTAGTTGCAGATTCTTAATTGGAATCTCAAGTTATTTCCGACACAAGGTTTCATTTAACAAGTTCAAACAAACCCGACTTGGTTGATAAGAGTCATGAAATAAAAACAAAAATAAACCATTTCCCAAATTGAAATCAATTTAGACTGTAAAAGAAAATAGGTGGTACCCAAAAAGTGAAAAAATTTCATAAGGCTTTTAGGGTGTGTTGAGCGCTCAACAGAACCTTTGCCAGACAGTTGGTTTAGATTGATTGACAGTTGGTTTGGATTGTTGGTTTTCATTGATGTCAACCTTTGGAGATTGATATTTTAGATTGATGTCAACCCTTGAGTATGTCTGGTATCTCTAGAGGTATGGTTAAGGAACCCAAGTTTGGTTGAGGAATAATGTAATGAATATTAGTGTATATGTAGGTAAGAATATTATAGATGCATAGTATATGTCATGCTATTTATGGTGATATGTATAACACCACATAACTCCTCACGGTTAGAGAGTTATAGCCACATGAATTTGGAGAACCCTCTTGAGTTATCTAGAAGATACTAGAAGGTCAAAGAAGTCAAATTATTCTAGAATATCCTAGAATAATTTGACCAGTCGAAGTGGTTAGTCATGGGTTAAAGTGGTTGCAACAAGAAAACAATTAAAAATAAATTAGTTGCAACTAGAATTGGAGAGTTTACTATTTGTGGATAAAGTGGTTAAATGGACAAAGTGGCTAAGTGGAAAAAGTGGTTAAGTGGACAAAGTGGCTAAGTGGAAAAAGTGGTTAATAGGACAAAGTGGCTAAGTGTAAAAATTTGGTTAAGTGGACAAAGTGGCTAGGTGGACAAAGTTGGTTAAGTGGCTAAGTGGAAAAAGTGGTTAAGTGTGTTGGCATGTTTTCAAGCAGATGTGCTTGTCATTGATGGCAAAGATCAGAGTATGCAGCGATGGAAAAACAAGGACAACATAAGCTCAGAAGAGATAGTGCAGAGGTGCACGAAGAGTGCAAGAGTGTGCTTGTTTATTTGATGGAAAATAGGCAGGCTAGGAAGATCAACAACGTAGGGATAATTGCATGGAAATATCAGAAGGCTAACTCCATTTCAAAGTTTTGGATACCGAGCATTGGAGGAGTCAAGGAAGCAACTCACGACAAGAATGCCGAAACGGTGAAATGCGAAACACTGGAATACATTGATTCGACTCCATTTCAGAGTTTCGGATACCGGAAGATTGAGAAATCAAGAGTTGAGACTCTTCAACACAGGAGTCCC
>JASDQU010105442.1:35103-56636 GCA_032191745.1 Picea mariana | reverse complement strand
TCAAATGCAGATTGGGCAAACTGTGTTGATGAGAGAAAAAGCACCAGTGGAGGAACATTCTTTCTGGGTGACTCATTAGTAGCATGGCTTAGTAAAAAGAAAGGATCTATTTCCTTATCAACTACAGAAGCAGAGTACATTGTTGCTGCTACTTGCTGCACTCAGATTTTGTGGATGATCCAAACTCTTGTAGATTTTAAGGTAAACTATACTGATCCAATCACAATTCACTGTGATAACACCAATGCCATTAGTGTCTCAAAGAATCTTGTTCTTCATTCCAAGACTAAGCATATTCCAATAAAATACCATTTTCTCAGAGAACAAGTTACAAACAGAATTGTTCAGCTGAATTATATTTCTTCCATAGAACATATTGCTGATATATTTACTAAACTGTTAGTAGCGAACCCTTTTGGATATATTCGTCAAAAGTTGGGGGTTATAACTTCTTTCATTTAAACTGGTCACCTAGTCAGGGGGAGTATTTATTGAGTATATGTTGTATTTATAAGATGCTCATAGTTGACAGGGGGAGTATGTACTACAACAGCTCAGGGGGAGCATGTTTCTACTTTAACATTGATGTCAAAGGGGGAGAAAGTGTGGTAATTTCAAGGATGCTACAGTGTTATAGTTGGACGTTCTTCAAGGGGTTGCCATCAATGCAAAAGGGGGAGATTGTTGGCATGTTTTTCAAACAGAGGCAGAGTATGCGTGTTTGTCATTGATGGAAAATATCAAGACTAGCAGTGCAATGATGATCACATGGCAAGATCAAAAGAGAAAACTCCAGGACTCAAGGAAGCAACTCACGACAAGAATGATGAAATTGCAAAATGCGAAACCACGACATTTTAGGGTTTCGAATACCGAGAGTTGGAGGTGTCAAGGACACTCACGACAAGAATGTTGAAATGCCGAAATACTTTGATCTGAATCCATTTCATAGTTCCAGATACCAGGAGTTGGAGGTGTCAAGGACACTCAGAACAAGAATTCTAAAACGACAAAATGAGAAACGCTGAAATACGTTGATCTGACTCCATTTCGGAGTTTTGGATACCGGGAGTTGGAGGTGTCAAGAACACTCACGACAAGAATTTCAAAATTGCGAAATGTGAAACCACGACTTAATCTGAGTCATTGATCAAAGAAATATATGGACCATCGAATCATCAATATTGTGGACCGTTGATCTGACTCTATTTCAGAGTTTCAGATACTGGGAGTTGGAGGAGTCAAGGAAGCAACTCACGGCAAGAACTCGCGATATGCAAAATCACGAAAAGATTTGGACCGTCGAATCATCAAGATTGTGGACCGTTGATCTGACTCAATTTTGGAGTTTCGGATACCAGAAGTTGGAGGATTCAAAATTCGAGACTCTTCATCACAGGAGTCCCGAAGTTGCAAAATTTGAAACGTCAATCATTTTGGGGTTTGTGACTTAGAGTGTCGAGATACTTCTACTCAGGAATGTCGAAATGTAGGAATGCCGAAATGCAAAATCACGAAAGCACTTTATGGATAAACACTTGGTCACAACTGTGGGCATGTGAAGGAAGGATATTGAAAGTTTCAAGGCTCCATTTCGTGATCGAGAGTTGGAAGAGTCAGAGTGACTCGCAGCAAATTCGTGAAACGTGAAATTGTGAAATGCAGTTTCGAATAAGGCTGTGGTCACAGCCAGTGGTCACATATGCGGAAGATGGAGGAAGGAGCTAGTGCAACCAAGCTCCATTTAGGGGATCACGACTTGGAGAGTCGAGATACCTCATCCCCAGATCCACGAAATGCGATTCACAAAAGCACCTTCTAAACAGGCGTGTGGTCACCGCCTGAGGCCACATGTGAAAGGAAAGGTGAAAGGTGCCAAAGGCACAAGGCTCAATAGGTTCACAGTATAACTACTAGAAATGATTGATGGTTTCTGTCAGAGGACACGAAGAGACTTCAGGGTGATCACCAGAGAATATGAAGAGTCTCAAGGCATTTTCCAGTAGCATGAAGACTGTTCATAGAGGCTATTGGCAGATGTAATATTGTTGGAGCCTAGAACTGCAACAGAGGGAATGAGCTCGACTCTGACAAAGAAGACAAAGAGTCTCGACTGCAAGAGAGGCTAAGGAATCTCGGCATAACAACCAGTGATGATGGACACATGGGTTTAACCACCAGAGAAGTTGAAGAGTTGAAATGATGATCAGGCAGAGCACTCGACATGGGGAGAGCATGCAGAAGCATTGTGAATAGACGATGCAGAAGATGCACAGAGAGAATAAAAATGCAGAACAGAGAAGAGATTGGGGGTTGTTGAGAGTGATTTAGGTGTGTAGAATGAGGCAGAGTGCAGCAACTGAAATGCACAGAACAGGAATGGTGCATAGAAGGGACATGGTGCACAGAGCATAAAATGTAGAAGAACATAAAACATAAGGAATGGGTGCAGGAAGACACTAATGCAAGTAGAGCAGAGCAGTGATGAGACCGGTAAGCCATTGATAAATATTGTATCACTGTGATAAATTTATAGATAGAAAACTTTATAATCCAGGGTGGTAGGGAGGTGCTAGGGAGGATTTTTGTCCTCAGAGGTTCAAGTGGGTGCTAGAACACAGGGATTTGTAGCTTCCATCTAGTTGCAGCCAGAGAAACTAGGGTGGCAGGGTGGTGCAAGGGAAAACTATTGTTCTCTATTTTACAGGTTGGTTCCTGTGTGACTAGAAGTTGGTGCTGGAACACTTAGGGAGTTGTTGCTTACTTCTAGTGGGTTCTAGCGAAACCAGGGAGTTGGTTCTTCCTTCTAGTGGGTGATAGTGAAACTAGGGAGTTGGTGCTTCCTTCTAGTGGGTGCTAGAGAAACCAAGGAATTGGTGCTTCCTTCTAGTGGGTGCTAGAGAAACCAGGGAGTTGGTGCTTCCTTCTAGTAGGTGCTAGAGAAAACAAAGAGTTGGTGATCTCAACAAGTTGTAGCTTGCAAAACAAAGGTTGTAGCCTCACAATGAGTTGGAGCCCATATGTATGATAATGTACAGAATGTAAATATTATTTATTATATAAATAAGAAGAGGTTTTTACCCTTTATGGGTTTCCTCAGAAAATATCTGTCTCTATGTATCTCATATGTGTGAATGATGTTGAATGTTCTATTGCTTACTTCCTTGCATTATTGTGATTGTCATTGAGTGCTTTGTAAAGAGTTTAAAATAAGAATAATTGTTTAAGCATGGTAACAACTGATTCACCCACCCCTCTCAGTTTCCCAACAGGTACACATATAAATTTCTAAACTTTAGTCTTAAAATAAACTATGTTTCCATTTAAAATAAAATAACGCACACTTGATTCTCATCGTTGATGAAATATTCCATCAAATCAAATGATCCTAACCTCTTAGAAGTTATGGAGATTCCTACTCATTAAAGAGTCATATCTCTATAGAATACTTCGAAATTTTGGGTTTCGGAGTTTCCGAGTTCAGGCGTTTCAACATGCCTCACTTCCAAAATCCCGATGTGAAAAAAGTGTTCAAAGGATACAAGTCACCACACACCTATACCCCTTAATCTTTGATGTATATTTCTAGAAATGACCTGTCAGACTTTTAAATGAAGTTAATTGACCAAACGAATGAAGTAATAAATACTTAAAAAGAAACTAAAATCCAATTAGAAAATCGAATAATAATTTTGCGATTTCATAAATCGGGTCTTCACTATCTATCGTATCACTAATATCGCAAAGCCTAAACTCCTGAAATGTATTAATCTTTAAGACAAGTTAATTAAGGATTAAAAACGATTAACGATTAATCAATTACATCACGATTTCGCGTTTCGGGGACCCTACCTCGAGCAACTATCAATATCCCGAGATTCGAAACCCCCAAATTTTTGAGGTTAATCACGATTATTTAAAAGGGTTAAACATTATTAGAATTAATTAATCACATCACGATTTCATGTTTTGAAAGTCATATCATGAACTGTTATAGGATATCCCAAGATCCGAAATTCCAAAATTTACATAACGATAAGTGATATTAACTGATGCATTAATGATGATTATCTCGTAATTAATCTTTTGTTGAATCATAACGCGAATAAATTCAAATTTCATCTATGCTTTTCCTGATCATGAACCACCAGACCTTAATGGCATTAATAATCGATATACGATAATCATTTTGAATAAGATCTCAGAACACTGCATAAATATTTTCCATTAAGGAAAGTAAATACATTATCAGTGAAGGTATGCATAAATTGATACTCTTAAGGTGAAAAAGATATTGAAGTTTGAAATCCATTTTCACTTTCACAGAACATCAAGCTTAGCGAGATAACAAGTCTGTGAATTTTCTATGACAAGTAACACAGTGTTGGGTTTACTACTATCATGGCTCCACAAGAAATAGTTAAAGGGACTGGTGAGAGTTTGAGCCAGAAAACAGATGTCTTTTCCGACACTTCACCTACAAGCATAGACACTATTAAATCCTAGACGCAGATATTCGATATTCAGGTGACGAGGAGATGGAGACCCTGGCTACCAAATACAAAATTGTTGCCCAATCAGATATACATAATATAGCAATGAGACCTAGTCTCCTGCCTTACAATGACATGATTGGTTGGGCACTGGAAAAAATTGATATCCCGACCAAGGCCATCTTCAATTCAAAAAAGGCCGCAATTGGGTATTTCCGACCAGAACATTTACAAGTAATGTAAAAATTGTCTCCAGCACCCAATTTCATTTACAACGCCAACTTCCTAATGGACTTTGACAAGAAGGAATGTTCCCAATATGGAAGAAACTCATCCGACTTAATTAAGGATTGGTGCTTTCGCCCTGAGAAGTTTAGAGCCAACTCCCATGGCATATACGCAATTTTCTCACTAGAGCCCCACATGATGTATGTAGCAATGATGATGTGTAGACTTTAAAGAAGGGAAAACATGGCCCATTTCTCACTACCCTGGGTGCCTATTATGCAGACAGTAACGAATGAGTATTCTTTTGATTGGGCCAAGATGTTGTCAGACAATCTGGTTAGGGAGATTTCATAATATCAAACAATAAAAGCCAAGGGACAACCTGCCCCTTTTTTCATGTCGGCTTACATCATGGACGTCCTCTATTTTATGACACCTTTTCCTTTGATGGTCTGGAACTGAACTCCAACTAGTGCCGAGCCCATACATGTTTATCATTAGAAACTTTGGGAAGATAAATCCAAATATTTCTTCTATGAAATCTGCAACTAGCTTGTGGTGTTGATGCATACCACTATATATGGTTTCCCACCTCCCAGGATATCTGACAAAATAGTGGCTAATATGGGCAAGACAGAAGAATACTATGTTGAAGAGAATTTCTCCTATATTAGCGTTTTCAGTTGTTCAGTTCCTCCACATGCTCTGCCTGAATTGTTACTAGATCGATTGGTGTGTCGTGAAGTAGCACATCAAACTGTGCATCAGGGAATTAGTATGGACCTCCTTTCCCATGCAGAATGGTATGTTTTCTCTCTTGTATTTTGGCTACTCTAAAGTAGAAGCTGTGGCCCTAAAAAAAATCAAGTTGGTCAATATTGAATTCAAGAATCACAATTTGCATAAGGTTGTAGGTAATCACATGGCCCTCTACAACTTGAAAATATATGAACATGAAGATTCTCCTCAGAATGAAATATTTCGAGGAGCAAGGTCCTATTAGGAAGTCTTGAGTCGAGTTCAATATCTGACTCCAGATAGATTGGCCGAGTTTTATAACTTCCAGAAGCATCGAAGAAATGGCCTTCCCAAAGCATTGTAGGGAGAAACCCCGACACCTCCGACTTCACAGAGAATTGAGACCCCTAGCAATGAAACAGGGAGCTCTAGTAGACAGGATGATCAATAACATCTGGAGAAAACCAAGGCTTCGATTCATGAGGAGGACACCATGTTGACAAACCCATCAGGTGTTCAGGCTGAAGCCTCAATAAAAAAGGGGAAAGAACAAACACCATTCACACCAGACAAGTCATCTATTGACACAGTCGGGAAACAACCATCCACCAAGATCAACATCCCCATTCAATATATCATGCCGATGCAGTCGAGTAGAGGCAACCCTAGCACCTAAGTGGTATTCATAGAGGATCTCATGCCTATTTTGGTAGAAGAGATGCCCCCTTCCAACATCTTCTTTAGTAAGAATAGAAAGGTTGTAGTAAAAAGAGAAATACATTAGAGGGAGGGTGTGCCTATCAAGAGCCATAGATTAATTTATGATGGACAGTCCCAAGAAGAAATATTTTTCACTACAGATGTAGTAGATTCATTAGAAGCCTTTTCCATTGCAAACCAGTTTTTCGGTGGGAAACCTGAAGGAAAGGTAGAAGAAGAAGGATCTGTTGGTGATCCAGTTGCAGGACAAAATAAATACTATAGATAAGGGATTCAAGAGTGATATGACTAAAGGGTTTGAGCATATTAGAGCCCACGACTGACAGGAAATTCAACAACTCAAGATCAGCCTTGATGAGATGCAGAGAAATTCACAGGCAAGCAAGGAATTGGTAAAAAATTTGTAGGTGAAAATAAGCCTGACCAAAAAAGCAGTAGTGGATATATCAGCCTTTCAGGCCCAAGCTTTAGAGGTACATGAGAAGATGGGATCATCCCAGTGAAGCCTTTTGACTAAAATCAAAGGAATTCAAGACTATTATCGATTGGAAAAATGTTCTTTAGATAAAATTTGCATAAAAGAGAAGGAGGCCATTGCAGCTAAATTGACATTCCAAGAGGTTTTCATGTCATTAGAAAACAAGGAAGTTTCCAAGGCCACTAGATTGTCCCTCTCAGAACAAACTCGAGGAGATATAATACTTAAGAACTAGGAGGATAATATAGTTGAAAGTAAACGATTGGCTAGGGAGGTGAAAAGAGCTTGTGAAGAAGCATTCTATGCTCTTGAAAAAGAGTCATTGTATGTGGGAAGAGACATTATCTTTGAGGCCCTGGGACAAATTGATATGGCAAAAAATAAATCTGATTTCAAAGCAAGTATGGAAGAAGCCCGGGTTGAAATTTTACAATTGAAGCAAGTTGACCTTACTCTGATGGATAAATGGATAGTAAACCCTAGCTTAAGACTATAGTCTCTATCTCTAGAAGCCAGGAGGGTGGAAGATAAGCTTCCTCATATAGAAAGGAAGTTTTATACCTTTGAGGAAAATGATACCACAAAGCCCTCCAAGATAGTGGTGTAATTTGTGGGCAGATGAGGTCAGTGCATCGAGAAAGGGAAAGCCAACATGTCTGGGAAAAAATGATGCACATGTCATATTTAGAGACCAACTGTTTTCTGAGCTGGAGTACTCGAAGAAGGAACGTCTTTGCCAACAAACAAAGAAACAAAAATTTGCAGATGAAGATTTTCAAATTTCACATTTTGTAATTTTTACTATTTTAGAAATAAGGAGAATTCCAACCTCTTAGGGTTGAGAATCTTTTATATAAATACATATTTCAAATACTAAACACAGGATGCTGATTTTCGTATTCTAACTAAGAAAACTCATCCTTTGTGAGTATTAATACAAGCGCAAATAGGGATTCCAAATTTTGTGCAGTTTGAGTTATGTGCTCTCTTTGTATTCCATACTTCTAGTTTTCTTTATCTTACTCCTTGATAAGTGAGTGGTTGCAACTTAGTACAACATCTACTGTAATCACATTTTATCAGTTATTTGATAAGCAATAAAATTTTCCTTTGTATTTTCTATTAGTAAATACAAGACCTGCAAGCTACTTGGATCACTATATCTTATGTCCTTTCAAGGGTGCATTTTACATTTTATTCTACTGTGAGCAAGGTAATATTTATTTGTCATTGATACATCATTTTGCTCAACAATTTTGTAAGTTTTCCCCCATATCTCTTGATTTCATATCGACTCAGATGACGAAACATAGCCTCTGGCCTGTTCTATTATTAATTTCATTTGAGGATTTACTCTTATATAATCTACGGAAGAAAAAGAACTTTCTAAAACATTCCTTAAATTCCTGATGCCTGAATTTATTCTTTGAGCCTTAAGTTTAATCTCAGGAACAACATCATCGATCTCTATTAGGGTATGTTCTGCAATGTTATTTAAGCTAATAAACTAATTCATATCACCTTTTAAGTGTTAATAGAGTACTCCATGCATTTTTATTATCACAGATCTGTGTCCCATCTTGGTTACAGACACCTGCGTCCTGTAACCCCCTGCTTCTACCTCGTGTGAGACTTCTCCTGCTCCCTAGGTATTTCCAAAAGGGTCGGTAGTTAGGGTTTTATTGGTGCGTTGTTAAGCGTTGAACCCTGGGTCCACCCCTATGCCAACACTAAGTTTTTTCTCCAAACTGAGTTGTGTCGTGTTCTCTGTAAGACCCAAAAATTTTAAGTGTTGAAACTAAAAAAAACTCTTCGCGCTCAAGTATTTACAGTAAATTACTTCACTTTGAAATATTTGGATAGAAAAGGAGTTGAATCAAGTTATGTTGTTGCAGGGAAATGTTGCCTCGAAGACTGACAATGTGTCAGTTTCCAAAGACACTGAAGGGAAGGAATGAGTGGGTAGGAAAAGCTACCAGCTCACCTTCCAAGGCATTAGAATTTTCTCCCAAGACGGAATCGGTGATCAAGATGTCTCAAAAGAAGTCAGCCAACCCACCTCCACTCTACAAGGATACAGATGCAAGAAATACATCCAAGGTACTTTTGCCTGCCTGGCTCGATTTATATAATAATATCCACCATGATGACTTTCTTAATTTCACACCGCACAATGGCCCAGAAGTAAGGGTATTAGACGACCAGGTATTTCAAAAGATAAAATGTTCTATATTGTACATGGTAGCATCCAAAACATTGGTTTTTTCTTGTATAGAAACCTTGGAGTGGATTATTCACCATACTTGTAACACCCTTGTTTCCCCCATCTTGTAAATATAACTAAAACTTCTCATTAAAAGACTGTGGAAGACTGAATATGTGTGAATGTTGGATTTGATGAACTTTTTTGTTATAAAAGGTAATGTATGTATTTATGTTATTAATTAAAAATGGATAGTGTTGCATAAGTGAGAAAGGGGGTTTTCCAAGGTAGATCATGATGCTATGAGAGATATTGTGAGGGGAACCAACAATGGTTAACATGACCCCCATAAGAAAAATACCTTAGTGGATTTAAATTATTTAGTCCAAAAATGATTCTCTGACCCATAAATAAATTACCAGTCAGGATGGAAGTTGGGAATTCCTCCTCAAGCATGAATGAGGAGATGGGAAGGGTACCCATATGAAATACTTCCTGACCTGACCACGAACTGGGCATTCAGACCCACGTAATATTGTTGAGGAAGGCAATAAAATAAAGGAATTCATGGAAAGAGGGACTGGGGGGAGATGATTAGAGAGATCATTCTTCCTAAAGGAGAAGAGTGTGTGCAGCTTTGAGGTTCTGAAGAGAATTGAACAACAAGCTCATTCTAGGTGCAAGAAGTTGTCGGTAGTGTTTTTAGTCCAAGCCAATAAATGGGGTTGCAAGAAGATGAGTGATTGAGGAAGCACTCATTACAATACCCCTTGCTTGGTGAAAATACAACCAATTTCTAAATTCCTGTGCGAGGAGGAGAGTAACCTTTGTCCCTAGCCATTGTTAAACAAGAAGGAAGAGTATCTCTTAGAGCATCATGACCTAGATAGGGGGTGTCCAATGGTAAATCCACGCAGGAGTGGTTGTGCCTACGGTTGGGTGGAAACAGGCACCCCTCTCAGCAGTTGCTTCACGATATGGTTTTCCTAATAAGTATTTCTTATACTCTATGTATTAGAATTGAAATGATGATTGAATGTATGTGTTCATGATTAAATCTTGCAGTGTTTGATTAATCATTAGAAATGCTTATTGTTTTTCTGTGAGCCCTTTTATTTGCATCATTTCTATTTACCTCTGCTTAGTAGAAGGATAATTATTATACATGGGTTTATAGATGAGGTTGAGAATAGGTTTACGATTCCTGCAATGGTCAAAAATTCCTTAAGGGAATTTTCCCAAGCATTGGTCTCACAATGTAAGAGTTGGGGAAGACATCACTGGAATGTTTTAGTCTCATTGATCCCTCGAAAGGTACCTTTCCCTGTTTTAGAATTTAAAATATGTGAATGGAAGGTGCTCCCTTCAAACCATCAATCCATCTTACTGAGGACTCATATCCATGACCCTAACCCAATAATGGCTAAAAGTAGAGTGTACAGCCTCGAGGATTTTCATAGAATCCATATGATCAAGACCTTGGAACCCTTTGCTAGGTCCGAAAGGAGCTAATATTATCTAGTTTCAGAAATCTGGGAGTTCAGAGCTCCAGGATGTGATGACTTTATAACCCTAGAAAACAACTAAAGGCAACTTGTTGGTGCGATTAACAATGAGTTTGACCGACATCTAGTGGTTCCCTTTACTGTGACTGTAGGATCTATCCCATTGTTAAACACTGGCCCACTTACCGATCATGAAGTAACGTGAGCCATATATCTGAGGATACTCGGGAGCTTCCGTAATCGTTGGATCTATGTTGTGGTTAGTCCGTTGTTGACCACTTCAAGAGAACAAAGGTGTCATAGCACCAAAACTGTTGAATGCTAGAGTTTTGAATTAATGTAAGTTGTGGATCTGAGAGTACATTTAAAACCCCTCCCAACTTTTCGATCAACCAGTTTGAGGATTTGTGCATAGAACTTCGGCGAAGTCCTACTCCGAGAGAAAAGGAGTGTTAAGTGGGTAGAAATCTCGAACGTCGAACTCATGAAGTGATGAAGACCATAGATCTGGGGATGCTTCAGGATCTTCCATTGTCATTGGATCTATGTTTTGGTCAGTCCCAGGGATGATTTTAAGGATGGAAATTTATTTTAAAATGTAGAAACCTTGGCGAATATTAGTAATCCTTCATATGCCAACTATAAATGATTAGCAATATTTTTGTAAAAATATTCAAATTTCTAAGGATTTTATATAGTTTTTATAAAATTTTGGCGATTTTTAAGGTAAAATAATTTTATCCTATAGAATTTAGGTGAATCATTTTTAAAATAGCGAATCTCGTTTCTGGAAAACCCATGGAAAGTTAGCCCACGAGCGAAATTTATCCCCTAAAATCATCCTTGGGACTCAGTCTGGCATTGACCACTCTGAGAGAAAGGGGGTGGTAAGAGAGCGGAACCCTGGAATGTTGAACTCGCAAAGTGACAAGAGTTTTAGATCTGAGGAAGCTACGGGACCGTTCCTAGAAATTGGATCTAGACCGTGGTCAGCCCGACGCTGACCAATCTGGGAGAAAAGAGGAAGATACATAGTAGATTCCCTGAATGTTGAAGTTACAAACTAACGGAGGCCGTAGATTTATGGATCTACGTGGACAAATATTGATTGTGTGATATAAGGGGAGTTAGAAGGTTTTGAGTATGGAATTACGTGGCACGCTGAAGTCACTTAGGGTGACATGGAGGCACGTTCGACATGCCATGTGTCCCTTGATTTGTTCTTTACTTAGAACCTATGTTCCCATTATAATGTGACAAGTGTCACCCATTGATGCGGTCACGTGTCATCTATGCCTTGTTGTGTGTCATCCCCCATAGAACATATTCGCTTGGTCTATTTGTAGGTGAAGAATTTGAGACCTGCATGTCCTTGCCTCTACATTTTATACGCCATCACATGTAAGGGTGGACCCTTCGAGATCTCGAGTCTTCAGAACTCTGGAGGTTTAGGGTGTAGTATCATAGATAAGCCGAAAGGGTTGAAGGTCAGAGCCATGTGGAAATATTTTAGGGTCCTTCAGGAATTCAGGGTTACAGGACTCTAGAGGATATGCGCATAGAAAGAAAAAAAGGCATTCAGGGCCGAAGCACCGAACTTTGAATTCTCGTAAACATGTACGTTAAATGAGGATGAAGTCCCATCAGTGGATTTAACAATGGATGGATTTACACCATAGAAATAGGAATGTTGGGAACTCTAGAAATTCGAGAAACTTGGGATGGTACAAATGAGACAGACCTAAGTGTGTGCCACGTCGCCCTTGACCAATAATTCTTGAATATTTTTGGAAGGGCATAACGCCCAATCCATAACTCGGGTTCAAGCAAGGTAACATTGGCTAAATAGACCTTGATGAGTAGATAAGGATTCAAGATGATTAAGGGAAGAGAAATTTTGATTCCCCATCACTAAAAATGGTACTTAGGGGTCGGGTGTGTTACAAGTTGGTATCAGAGAAGGCAACAACACTTGGCCTTCTTGGGCTCATGAACGGGTCGCATAAAAATATTATTAGATAAATTTTAAGGGGTAATACCCTATCTTTCCCCATTCATAAGAAAATTATCTAAACCATATTTGAAGAGAGGAATGAAACTTTTTGTTGTTGTTATATGTTTTGAAAAATATGAACTATGTGTTGTTCATAAACTAGTAGATAATTAACTAACAGAAAATGTTTTATCATCACTCGAGCAGTCAGTGGACAGCAGGAAAACTACTACGTAAAGGATGGTGACACACCATGAATTAGGGGAATTATCCCACAACCGAGAAGAGGAATATAATGAGAGGAGGGCGGTGGATACCCCTCCATATTTGGTTGAAATCGTAAGAAGCCTCATGGAATAATTATAGAGTTGTAAGGATGACAATGAAAGGCCGATAAAAGAGAAGTAAAATCAAACTGAAATTAAAATAGTCCTACTGCAAATCTTATTATATATACAAAGGTAGTTGCAACATGGACCAGTATCTAGTCATGTGGACATACATCATACAAAGAAAACTCAAAGTCCACCAGAGATACGAAAGCACGGCCCTGAAATTTGCCACACAAGGAGGAGCACCTCAAAGAAGGCCCAACATGGAACCAAAGACACTCAACAGAAGAATCCTTTAGTGAGGAAACTGAAAAATCCAAGGGATATTCTAGTAGTAAAACTAGTTCACATTCCCAAAGGAGAATAAATAAGAGGAAACATTCCAAGAGCCATGACCCTGAAGATTTTAAGAAATAAAACCACCTAATTTCGATGGAGAAATTAAGTGTTAGGGTCCTAACCCGCACATAGATAGAGAAATATATTCGGATGCAATAAAGGTCAATATTAATAAGGCCTTTCAATAAAATAGAATAAGGCGGATGTAAGAAGACCTAATAGAAGCTTCCACTTCTAGAAGGATCTTCCTCTAGATGCTTCTCTTGATAGACATATTTAGTATAAATAAGGGTCAAGGGAATGAAAACCCTAGCTTGGAGATTATTGTAACAGAGCGTTGCTCGACTGGAGGTTGCCCCCTCAAAGAGGCCTGTGAACATTGCATTCTGAATCAAAGTCCTATTTTTGTTGTTGTTCTTATATCATTTCTGTGTTATTGTGGAGATTATGCTGGTTATATTACTATTATTCTGCCATTTCTATCATTTTATTTCTGTTCTGCATACTTTTATATCTGGTATATTACAAGTGGTATCAGAGAACTTTCCTTGGAAGAATTTGTGTGAATTTGTTTTTAGGGTAGAGACGTGTTTTGGCATCTTTAAGATATAGAGATCTGTCATTACACGCATAAACCCGCGATTGAGGGATTCATACACATAGGAAATACAAGTGGTTCTTAAGTGCAGATTTGTTGGCCACCCTTGTAACCCTTGTTGGTACCCCTTTGAGTCGTAGCACATCAGACAACACCTGTGTACGGATCGGCCTAGATTTTCTGAAGCCCTCTTTAGATAAATCGATCAGCCGCCTGAATACTATAGTGCCACTGAGAACAACACTCGGGAATATACTCTCTAGTACCTGGGTAGTCAGGTAGTACGGCTAAGGGTATGTTCTATACTCCTTAGTTAGTGCCCTGAGATATTGGGACGAGTACTATTGTTGGATCCCACACATATATCAAAGAGCTATAGTACAGGGCAAACCCTTATCTGTAGAACCCTTGAATACCTAACCCTTAGAGGACAGAAACATAAACAAATTAAAACAGACAAGATCTATTTCCATGCAACTGTGTTCGGGTTGCCAAATCACTACACTTTTCTTACTAGTTAAGCATTTGGGGATTTCATCGTTGCAGTATTCTTCAGACTGGAGTATAACTCTGCAGGTGTAAAAAAAAAAAAAAGTCTCAAAATTATTTCACCATTATTTGAGACCTATTCCATTGGATTCATCTCTTCTCCCTAGTCACATTCATCCATATCATTTTTCGGCAAATTTTTTGACCCCGCCCGTCCCTTTTTAGTTCACCCATCCTCATGGCCCATACCCATAGCCAAGATCTGAAAGCTCGCTTCATCACCTTGCAATCCGGTCTCCTCGAGACCCAAAAAGAAGTGAAACAACTTAGTGCCAATGTTGCCTCCATCGATACATCCATCAATACAACCATAAATACAACCATGCAGTCCTCAATGGAGGAAGTCAAACAAGAACTGACCACCCATCTTGAATCTATCTTTGCATCAATCTGCACCAAACTAAAGATCCTTATAGATGACCCTTTCTCTGACGCACCTCCAAATACTGAAGGTGAACATTTCTCCCATTCCCATCACTTTCAATGTGACCTACGCCTTCCGCAGGTGGATGTGACCAAATTTGATGGCTCGGACCCCACTGGTTGGGTAACCCAAATGGAACATTATTTCTCTTTATACAGCATTACAGATGACTTGTCCAAACTCCGGTATGGTGTTCTCCATCTAGATCAAGAACGTTGGCAATGGTGGAAATGAAGAAAAACTTCCCGTCAAGGGTATATTTCTTGGACCCAATTTGTGATTGAGCTTTATGAACGCTTTGACAATGACACCAACCATTTGGACCATTTGACAAAGTTGAAACAATCAGGAATAGTAGAAGACTTCATAGCTACCTTTGAGCACCTGGCTTTTCAAACAAAGGGCATGACTGATGCTTTCTTTCGAGAGTGTTTTATCAGTGGCCTCAAGGATGAGATTTGGGCCCATGTCCTCATGGCTTGACCTTTGAGTTGGGTGGAGGCTACTAAAAAAGCTAAAGAAGCACAACAGGTTGTATCCTCTCAAAACCGTAAACCCTCCTTTATCCCTCGCCCTAAACCCTTAAATCCCACTACTCCCTCCGCCCCATTAAAGATCCAAAAATTGACCAGGGTTGAAATGGTTGAACGCCAACTCAAAGGCCTTTGTTATAATTGTGATGACAAATATTTCCTGGGCCACAAGTGCTAGGAACAAAATATTTTTATGTCCATCTCTGAGGATATTTCAGAAGAGGATGTTGAAACTCCCCTTGTGTCTGAGTCACCTGAAATCACTAACATAACCCCTCCCTCAGACCCTCCCGAAGTGGAACCGATCATTTCCCTCAATGCTCTCACTGTCTTGTCTGCCCCCAAACCCTCAAGCTAATCGGTTACATAAAGCATCGGAAGGTCATCATTCTGGTTGATAGTGGAAGCACCCATAATTTTATTCATCACCGCATTTCCCAAGAAACGTATTTCTACATCCATGCTGTCAACAATTTCCAAATCATGATTGCCAATGGTGGTTCAATGAAATGTGGAGGGTGTTGTGAAAATGTGCGTCTCCAAATTGGTGACTACCAGCTAAAATCCCATATGTTTTCTATCGACATGGGCGGTTGTGACATTGTGTTGGGTGCAGACTGGCTAAGCACTTTGGGTCCTATTCTCATGGATTTTAAGGAATTAACCATGCAATTCGACCAGGAAGGCCACCAATATAAATTCCAAGGCATCACTGTTGATTCACCTGAGGTCAATAGTTTCCATCGCATGGAAAAGCTACTCAAAAAAGGTCATTCTGGTGTCATTGCCCAACTCCGTGTCGTACAAGCAACAGAGACACCCCCGGTGCTGCAAGACCTCCAAGCTCTTCTTTCTAAACATCAAATGGTATTTTCCACTCCCCAAGGACTCCCTCCTTCCCACGGTGTTCACGATCATTCCATTCCCCTTGTACCCAGAAGCCTTCCTCCCAATATCCATCTGTATCGCCACCCCTTTTCAAAAAAAAATGAAATTGAGAAAATGGTCCAGGAACTCCTTAATGCAGGCATTATCTTCCCTATTATGAGCCCTTACTCTTCTCTTGTAGTCATGATCCTAAAGAAAGAAGGTTCTTGGAGAATGTGTCCTAACTTTCGTGCCCTCAACAAACTGACCATTAAAGACAAATTTCCCATTACTGGCATTGGTGACCTCCTAGATGAATTGAGTGGTGCCCAATTCTTTACTAAACTTGATCTTTACTTGGGCTATCACCAGATACATATGAAAGAGGTAGACATTCCCAATATGGCCTTTCAAACTCATGAGGGCCACTATGAGTTTTTGGTCATGCCCTTTGGCTTGTGTAATGCCCCCTCCACCTTCCAAAGCCTCATGAATCATGTCATCCATCCCTTTCTCCATCATTTTGTCTTATTTTTCTTTGATGATATCCTCATCTATATAAAGACCTAGATAGACCATGTTACTCATGTGGATCAACTTCTCCATATACTCTCTCAGCACCAACTTTTCTTGAAATAGTCTAAATGTGATTTTGGTGCCTCAGAAGTAGAATACTTGGGTCATCTGGTTGGTAAGGATGGCATCAAGGTGGATCTGAAAAAGATTGAAGCTATGCAAGACTAGCCACACCCAAATACTCTCAAAAGATTGCATGGATTTTTGGCCTTAACAGGGTATTATCGCAAGTTTGTTAAGAATTATGGAAAGATTGCCGCACATCTCACTGCTCTCCTCAAAAAGAACTCTTTCACTTGGACTCCAGCCGCTGCTCAAGATTTCCAAACCTTGAAGATGTCCATGTGCACCACTCTGGTTCTGGCCCTTCTTGATTTCACAAAGACCTTTTTGTTAGAATGTGATTCCTCGGGGAAAGGAATCGGTGTTATCCTTATGCAAGAGGGTCGGCCTTTGGCCTTAACTAGCAAGAAACTATCTGAAAGGAATCTGGGCAAACCCATCTATGAAAAGGAAATGTTGGCTATTTTGCATGTCATTGATCTGTGGCACTCTTATCTCTTGGGGCAACATTTCCAAATTAATACAGACCATCAAAGCCTCAAGTACTTTCTGGAACAATGTATTTCCTCCCTGGAGCAAAAAAAATGGGTGACTAAGTTATTTGGATATGATTATGAGATCATTTACAAGAAAGGCAAAGACAATGTGGTGGCAGATGCACTGTCCCAAAAATATGAAGAAGAAGGATCCCTTTTTTCTCTTTCCTTCATTGTACCAGATTGGCTCCAAGTTGTTCGCTAGGAATGACTACAAGATACCAAAAGTTTGCATCTGATCCAACAATTGCAAACCAATGCTTCAGCTCCCCCAGGGTACTCTTGGCTCCAGGATGAGCTTCGATACAAAGGTCGTTTGTATTTAAGTAAACAATCCAAGCTTAAATCCATGGTACTTTCTTAGCTTCATGCTACACCCACAACGGGGCACTCTAGGTTCACCAAAACCTATGACAGGGTCAAACGTTCTTTTCTCTAGGATGGTATGAAACAGGAAATCCATAATTTTATCATTGAATGTGATGTGTGTCAACGCAACAAGGGAGAAACAAGAAAATCTCTAGGCACACTACAACCACTTCCAATTCCACCTGCTATTTGGAAAGATATCTCTATGGACTTTATTACCAGTTTACCCAAATCGGGAAATAAATCAGTCATAATGGTGCTTGTGGATCACCTTTCCAAGTATGCACATTTCTGCACTCTTCAACACCCATTTACTGCATCCACAATGGCTCAAATTTTCATGGACCAGGTCTTCACGATTCATGGCATGTCGCTCTATTTTTTCTGATCGTGACCCAACTTTCACAAGCAATTTTTGGCAAGAACTGTTCAAGCTACAGGGCACCCAATTGCATCTCAACACAGCTTATCATCCTAGACTGATGGTCAAACGAAAGTTGTCAACAAGTGTTTGGAAACATATATGAGGTGTTTTTCCTCTAAAAATCAGAATCAGTGGGCTCAAAGGTTACCCCTAGTTGAATGATGGTACAACACTTCCTACCATACAGCTACATGCATGACTCCTTTTGAAGAGGTATATGGATAGAAGCCACCTTCAGTTCTCTCATACTTACCAAGTACCTCGAAGGTCCAGGTGGTTGACCAAACACTTACAGTTCGAGAGGATATTCTACATACCCTCAAAGAGAACTTGGTCATGGCACAGAATCGCATGAAGCAACAAGCAGATCAAGGTCGCTCTGAACATCAGTTTGCAGAAGGGGATCAAGTGTTTCTGTGACTGCAACCATACAAGCAAACTTCCCTCAAGGCTGAGCATTGTCAGAAGCTAGCACCCAAATTTTATGGTCCTTATACAGTTCTTGAGCGTGTGGAACAAGTCGCCTATCAGTTAGCTCTTCCCAGTCATTCGAAGCTACATATTGTTTTTCATGTTTCATGCTTAAAGAAGGTGATTGGAACTAGGTGCCAAATTCAAACCAACCTTCTCGAGTTAGCTGAAGAAGGATCCATTTGGCTACAACCAAAAGCAGTTTTGGACCAGCGTGAGCATCACCTATGTCAGAGAACCATCAAGGAAGTGCTAGTCCAGTGGAAAGATACAACTCCAGCAAATTCCACTTGGGAACTAGCTACCATTCTGCAGTAGTTTCCACATCTCAAGCCTTGAGGACAAGGTTATTTTTAAAGGGGCAGACATGTTAGGGTCCTAACCCGCACATAGGTAGAGAAATATATTCGGATGTAATAAAGGTCAATATTAATAAGGCCTTTTAATAAAATAGAATAAGGCGGATATAAGAAGACCTAATAGAAGCTTCCTCTTCTAGAAGGATCTTCCTCTAGATGCTTCTCTTGATAGACATATTTAGTATAAATAAGGGTCGAGGGTATGAAAACCCTAGCTTGGAGATTATTGTAATAGAGCGCTTCTCGACTGGAGTTTGCCCCCTCAAAGAGGCCCGTGAACATTGCTTTCTGAATCAAAGTGTTATTTCTGTTGTTGTTTTTATATCATTTCTGTGTTATTGTGGAGATTATGTTGGTTACATTATTGTTATTCTATCATTTCTAGCATTTTATTTATGTTCTGCATACTTTTTATATTTGGTATATTACATTAAGAAGGGGGAAGAATCAAAGGCTTGGTTTCTTGGATTAAAGAAGTACTTCAGATTCCATGAATACTCTGAAAACGTAAAGGCTCGAATAACCATTTTTAACTTGAATGCAAAGGCCTCCATTTGGTGGGAGGACCCTAGGAATGTGAAAGGAATCCATGAGAAGGACTTGTCATGGAAACAATTTGAGAAATACTTCAAGAAGAAGTACCTGTCAGAAAAATAATTTGATGAGAAGACCAAGGATTTCTATGAGCTCAAGTTAGGACAACTCACAATAGATGAATATATAAACAAATTTCTTGAGCTTATAAGGTAGTTTCCCTAGATAAAGGATGAAAAGGTAAAGATGCAACGATTCATTAGTGGACTGCCTCTATCCTTCTGAGACATAACTAAATTTTATGAACCCAAGAACTTAGAAGATACTATCTAGAAGGAAAGATATTTCTATGAGAAATTCCAGAATAAGGAAAAACCTCATGAGGACTGGAAGAAGAAAAGTAATTTGGGATTCAAGAATAAGGGGTTTAAACCTTCAATATTTTAGAACCATGGGAAAAGTTCTAAGATAATCCTTCCTACTAAAAGTATATATCAGTAGAAATTCCCATCTCATACTGGTAATAAACCCTTTGGAGAAGCACCAAGTAAGATTGATAACACAAAGAGAGAACCCTTAAAATGTTGGGTTTGTGGAGAAGAGCATCTACTGAGGGACTTTCCACATAGGAAACAAAACAATAGGAGGGTATAGAACATCCAGGAGGCTACCATAGTCAATCATGTGGATAGGATCATGCCACAAATTTATGCATCCTTGGATAATAGACAAGATGACCACCAATCTTTAGTGGTGGAGATGGAAGGTATGATTGCCAACCATCTAGTTTCCATTTTAATTGACCCTGGTTATAATCTGAGTTATGTTACCCCTCAAACTCTAGAGAAATGTAAATTGCAGCAATTAAAACATGTTAAATCATGGATTGTACAATTAGCCACTAGAACCAAAAGAAAGGTAACATAGGTCATACCAGCATGTCAATTCATTATGAATGGATTACCCACCCAAGAAACCTTAAACATGCTCCCTTAGGATATTATGGCCTACTAATTGGCATGGACTGGTTGGTTTCCCATAAAACTAAGTTGTTTTGTTAGAATAAAAATTTAGAGTGTGAATATGAAGAAGGGAGAAAAATGACCCTACAAGGAATCCAAAAGCATGTCTCAATGAGACAGATATCATCCCTTCAAGTGAAGAAGTATTGCAGAAAAGAATGTTCCTTGTATGAAATACAAGTGTTGAACTTTGTTGAGAACAATAAACCAAGCCGAGAGGACCACCCCATACTAAGAGAGTATAAATATGTGTTTCCATAAGAGGTACCAGGTGTTACACATTATTTTTTTCATCCCTATGACCGTTAATGATGTAAACCTATCTGTTTCCTTCAAAGGGGTCAGTGGCCTGAATTCTTGAAGAAAGAAGGGAGAAGAACTTTTACTGAGAGAAGAAGTTGTATTTTCCTTTTTTAAAACCCTATTAAGGAAGATTTTTACAGGTTGCACTATACATAGGGTTTGGAAATGCCTAATTTTCTCACCTTGCTCTATAGCTAGGTTGTGGAGTTTCTGCAGGTTTCTCTATAGCTAGGGTGCAGAAATTCCTGTACATGGGAAAAACGAGCATCTTCTCGACTCTTCTAGAAGGATAAACTTCTATGGTGAGGTGGGCTCTGAACGGTTTGGATCTTACTCGCTTTCATGATTTAGTGGGATCACCCTAACCTCCTCACCTTATCCTCTTTAGCTTATAAAAGGAGAGGAGCTCTCATGGAAAAATTTATCTTTTGAGATTGGCTTGTTATTGAGTTTTGTAGCTTGGAGTTTTTGGAGCTTGTATGTTGGATTTGAGATTTGCTTTGTCAAGATAGATTGTGAGTAGCTATAAAATCTATGGTCTAAGAATCCTTGGAGCAAGAAGTGTGTGGGAAGCAAGGAACTGTTGGAAGGAACCTGACAACATCAAGGCATCTAATTGTATCTTTCTTCCACATTCTTTAATACAGATATACTTTTCTTTCCTATATGAATGTTATTTGTTTATATTATATGATTCCTTGATCATGTACATAGTTTCATATCAAATAGACTATGTTATTCTTGTCTTCGTTGCCTTGTTCTTATTTGCAGATATTTCTCCATAAGCCTCATGACGGAGCTTGGATTGCATTGGCGAAGTCGAATCTTCGATATTTAAAAGGTATGTTCTAGATCCATTTCTCATTTGATAATTGA
>JASDQU010105442.1:24237-34769 GCA_032191745.1 Picea mariana | reverse complement strand
AAACCTCAAATTTCTACACTGTACTGGTTCTTTTGCCTGCGACGATCAAGGATTTCCGCACTGTGTTAGTCTGACAGCCTGCGGCAATTGTGAATTTTTTTATTTTTGGTGGTTTTTCCTTACCCAAATCTTGGATTTGATTTTGGAGTGAATTTTTTGGGTTTGATTATGATCTATTTGCAATCTTCTTGAAAGTTTTGAAACTACTTTTAGCCATCTTTGCTTTGTTTTCTTTTAAAAGATTTGGTCTCTTGCTTTGAGTGTCTTTCAATTACAAAGCATTGTTTTTTCTTTAGAATTGTTTTGTGAAATAACTTTTTGTTTTATTGAATAGTTTTAGTTATAAGAGAAAATTTTGTTTGGGTTGTTTTGTTTTATAGAGAGTTGCTATTGCTTTTATATATCTTTGAAAAAAAAAAAAAAAAATCTTTCCTTATATTAGATTGGGGACATCCTTGCATTTGTAGTGAAATTGCATGGTTTTTGGATTTTTTGGTCTTGAATTCTAAAAACAATTCCCCCTCATGGCGAAGGGGGGGGAAGAATCGTGTATCGGTTTACAGTCTCTTTTGCTAATTTCTTGAGAATATGGATATTGATGAGTTTAATAAATTTTGGGACATTGTGCATATGGGAATGATAAACGTTTTTTCCTTCTCGTAATATAGCTTTCATCGAAGTGAAATATTTGCATTCTCATTTCTTTGCATAGTTTAGAGTCAGTCAAAACATCATTTAGTCCACGCCATTTTCCTCTTGAGTAATAACAACCATAATATAAAGTGCTTATAAAAATTGATTAGACATTTTTATATTTTTTGGTAGAAAACATACATTAGATTAGTTGTAGGGCTTTGGAATAGGTGTGAAATATAACTATCCAAAGCCGCAAACAAATATAGAATCTTGCGTTAGGGAGTGGAGAAATCCAATTGCTACATTTTGTCCTGGGAATCCCTTCTAACACAAGGGTCAATCATGAGGTCACATTAAGACTAGCAGAGTTACTCACCCTGCTTTGTTGATCTTGGTGTAGAGATAGCGTGTATTATGGGGGTCACTTGAAGGTATACCCACAATGATGAGTGGAAGCATTTCAAGCGGATTTCGGGCTAGATACCCTGCCTTTGCACGTGGATCGAACTGTTGACTGTTTCCACAAGCATCATTGTTGTAGTTGGTAACCTTAGTGGCCTATCTCTTTAGAGTCTTTACACAAGGTGATTGTGGAGGGGCAAGTCTTCATGGTACCTGGAATCGACGTTGGCCAAATTCACTCGGGCTCCTTGGAGGGTATACCCACAATTATGTGTGGGAGCTTGCACCAAGGCCTAAGTCTGTTAAGTAGGTCATCAACATAAATTTTCCACCCACTCTATTTCAACCCCTTCTTAAATTGTTCCCGTGACATTGGATTTCATCACAAACTAGTGCGTTCATCATAAGAAGGTTTTGTTTGTTTGTTTTCTTACTAGATTTTTAGCATGTCTTGTTTGTTTTCCCTAGAAGACTCTAGATTGGATTTTTATTTAATGGCATCAGTTCCCAGAACGACCAATGAAGGAACCCATTTTCTAGGGGAACCTTTTTTTTTTCCTTCTTACGGAAACATTGGTCCTCCTCACATCGCTACGTTGAGCCTTCTAGGTCTCACAATTGGATTATCAGTATGGTTTTTTTCCATTCAGGTAATCCCGAATGTAGCTAATGATTCAGTTGTAAGCACTTCCCCCCAAGAGCATCAACCTCATGTTGATCCTTCACCATCTTCACCAGTAAGATCTTATTTTCCTTCTTCACTTGCAATGTCTTCTTCCATTTCATCTTCTTTGCTGAGTCAAAGCTCTGTAATTAGTAATAGTCTGGATAAGAAGAAGAAGAAAAATAATAAAGGGTATAAACTTCCAATCACTATTGGACATGTTGGAAAACCACCAGTTACTGATAATCGTGCTGGGAGTGTTGATGATGCCAATATCACCCAAACAAACATTAAGCCCAAGTACCCTTGCAGGCATTGTAAGGGTAACCATCTTCTTAAGGATTTCCCTGGTCTATCCAAGGTTATATAAGCATGGTCTATACACCCTCACCAACCCATGTCGTCAGCCTCTAAACAACATGTTGATGACCCCCCGTCAAATAGTCAAGATACTGTTGGGAAGAAGAAAAGTAGAGTCAAGTTCCCGTGTATGTTATGTAGAGGGAGTCATCAAACTCACCTTTTTCCTTGTATGGATGAAGCCTCGAAATTAATGGAATATGTGATTGTTTCACAACCTCAACTTCCAGCTGCTTATCACAAGCTAACACTTAACCCACCTGTAGTTGATGGAATGATCAATCCTTCATCGATCAATCTGGTTGATCAAGTAGTCAATCTGGTCGCGTCCTTAGTGGAACTAGTTGACAAAGTGGTTGATCTGATCCCATCTTCAGTCGATCCCACTCTCTCATTATAGAGTGAAACCCAAGTGGTTGATCTGTTTCCACATGTCAACCCCATTCTCCCCTTGGATAATGAAACACAAGTGGTCGATCTGATCTCATCATCGGTCGATCCTACTCTCCCAGCTAGAGAGTAAAACTAATGTTGCCCACATTTTTCTCATTGATGTAGAATCTACCATGCTGGGGGGTATTCCTCCTTCTCCTGTGGAACCCCCTCCAAGTAATGAGGCCATCATTTTTAATTGGGGTGTGCTAATTGGACCTCTTCTTCCCTCTCACATTCCTTTCAAGACTAGAGTACAATTTTGTGGTCGGAACGTTTCTCAGACGTTGGTAGATGAAGGTTTGTTCCTTAGTATTTTGTCCTCTCTTTCTTGGCAAGCTTTGGGTTATCCTCAGCTTGTGAAGGTTACCCAAACTCCATTATCTTTTAATAGAAGAATCAGTCAACCTTTAGGTACCCTTCCTCAGTTTCCCATAACTTTGGGAGGGAAAACTATCTTTATTGATGTCATGGTATTACAAGACCCCTTGGATTTTTCTTTACTCATTAGGCGATATTATGTCTATTCCATGAAATATATTGTGTCCACTCTTTTTCGTGTGGTATCTTTCCCTCGCGATGGAAGAATTGTGACTATTGATCAACTTTCATTCATCGTTCCTGACTGGATGACCTCCCTAAATGATTCTTATATGTAGACAGTATCACCCCTGCCACAGGTCAATTATGTGGCATTGTCTCCCATGCCTTCAGTTGTCGATGTAGATGATCCTCTCATTGTAAGCTCAATCTCTAATGACTTGGATCCGGTAGTTGACATGGTGATCTCTTCGATAGGGTTTTTAGAGCTTGATCTCTTTACCCCTGTTGCAACCCTCGACATGGTGTCCTTCTAGAGTGTGTCTCTTTCATCCAGTGAAGATCTCTTGAAAGCCATGATCGATTTTTGTTCCTTGACCTGGTGTCCTCCCGAAGCATTGTCCTCTTGGAAGTCGTGATCAAGAAGACTAATGAGCATGCTTTTCTAATTTCAAGATTGTTAAAAAATGAAACCAGCTTTGAGCATAATTTTCTGATTTCAAGATTGTTAAAAAATGAATCTAGTTACGAGGATAGTTTTTGCCAACCTCGTTAAAAAATGAAACAGAGGTTAAGAGAATAATTCCTGTTTTTGTGTCAAGCTCGTTAAAAAATGAAACAGACATCTAGGGATTGAAAATGGATTCTCGAGCATAGTTCTTGTTCTTGTTTCAAGCTCGTTAAAAAATGAAACAGATTGTTCTCCCTCTCTGTTTGAGTCAAGTCCTTCGTCTATTATTTGAAGATTCATTTCATTCTCCTTTTCAATTGGATGAAATGGAGCTTGGGGGGCATTTTCTTACAGCCTCTGGACTTCATGATGAACTTAAGACACTAGCTTCTTAAGCTGGGGCATAAGTACCAACCATCCCTGGATTATGTGTTGGGAAGTCCAAGCATAGTTTTCTATGGTTCAAGCTTGTGTAAAAATGAAACCACCTACCTTAAGCATAGTTTCCTCTGGATCAAGCTTGTGTAAAACTGAAACCAGGACCAAGCATAGTTTCCTCTGGTTCAAGCTTGTGTAAAAATGAAACTAGGACCAAGCATAGTTTCCTCTAGTTCAAGATTGTGTAAAAACGGAACCAGGTCCAAGCATAGTCTTGTTTAGTTTTTAAGCTTGTGTAAAAATAAAATCTATCCCAAGCATAGTTGTTTTTTGTTTTAAAGCTTGTGTAAAAATGAAAACAATCCTAAGATTAGTCTTTGTTCTTTCTCATGCTTATAAATACATGAGAGTAAGTTATCGATCTTAGTCTTTGTTCTTTCTCATGCTTGTAAATACCTGAGAATGTAACCGAGTAAACTTTTATCACTTTTTCGGATTCGTAAAGGTTATACGAAAAAAGAACCCCCTAGAGTTCCCTTTAAGCTCTTTTCAGACTCTCTAAACATGAAAAGATGGCCAAGTGATCTTGTTCTTTTCACGCTCATTAAATTATTATAAAGCACGTCTATTGAGCTATAGTTTATCTATTTTTCGGTCTCATCAGAATAATTTATGAAAAAGGACATTTTGGAGTTTTCTTTAAGTGTTTTTCAGACTCTCTAAACATGAAAAACCCCTGAGTTTTCTCTCTTTTGACTTGTTAAACAAACATCAAAAGACCCATATGGGACCGAACCACTCCTTCCTAGGGTTCGTTAAAAATACTCCGAGTGACTCATCCAAAGGATGAGCTTACATTACAAGCATATGTTATCCTCCTCAAGCTTGTGTAAAAATAAAGAGGTACTCGCCAGAAATGGTGGGGGGGAAATTGGGAAAGAAATGTATCTAAACCTATATTCTATGGAAGAGCCACTTTTGAACATGACACACTTTCACTTGCTTTGTGTCTAGTTTGGAAAATCCGCTTGCCTCATGATCATACTCCTTTATAAGATTACCAATTGGTCTATGATCCCTGTTGTTGAGTTAGTGTTTCCAAGACAATTGTCGTGTCATCAATATGTTCAAAGAGGAGTTCATTCCAGAAATCCTTCTATTGCGTCGAACATTTATGCATTCCTTAAGACTTCTATTGCGTCGGCCATCCCTGAGTTAGTCCTCAATCATTTGTTACTCTGATATACTTCAAATCTTGTTACGCATTTTGTGTCATTGATGGGGGATACACTAAGTCCCTCCTGTGACGAGTCTTTTCATGTCGACTTCAACTCATTATCTAGGAATTAGACTTAGAAACTAATTGGTACCTTGGAACTTTCGTGCCTCAATGGTAGGTTTCCTCCCTTTCAACAGTGGGTTTTCATTATTGACCCTTGATCAGGAGATTCTGCTGAGTGTTCGAATTTATCTCATTAATTCACATTTGTTG
The DNA here is from genome assembly GCA_032191745.1 of Picea mariana. Taxonomy (NCBI): domain Eukaryota; kingdom Viridiplantae; phylum Streptophyta; class Pinopsida; order Pinales; family Pinaceae; genus Picea; species Picea mariana. The sequence goes on along the minus strand of JASDQU010105442.1, from coordinate 29,414 downwards.
GATTGTACTAGAGTACCTTGGGATTCATTGACATTAATGGTGATTTCCCTCGCACTTGTTAACGATATACACTAATGACTTGTAATCAAGTGGTTTCTACCATGTTCGACTTCAGCACATGTATTTGCATGGTTAGATTTGTACTATAGAGTGGTGGAGATGAAGACCCTAAATATTTTCTCACAGATTCAAGTTGCATTGGAGTATATTCAGTTTGTACTGTTGCATAGATCCACATTGTATGTATCATGGATATGTTCAAATTTGAGTCTTTAACACATAGATCCACAATGTATTTTTGGTGGCTATGTTCAGATTTGAGTCATATTAGCATGGATCCATAGTGTATGTTTGGTGGCCATGACCTATCTTACTTGACATGGATCTTTGCATGTCATAATTTATGCTTTGATTCATTTGTATTCTGAGTATGGGAATGCCTACCTTAGTGATGATATATTGTTGTATTGTATTTCCTTGTTGTTGGCAGGTTTCCGACCGTGATGTTCCTTGTTCCCTACACACACTCAACAAAGTATTTTAGATATCACTCTGTTCTAACTTCATACTTTGGGGGGCTCTTTGTTACACATTATTTTCTTCATCCCTATGATCGTTAATGATTTAAACCTATCTATTTCCTTCAGAGGGGTCAGTGGCCTGAATTCCTGAAGAAAGAAGGGAGAAGAAATTTTACTGAGAGAAGAAGTTATATTTTCCTTTGTAAAAACCCTATTAAGGAATCTTTTTGCAGGTTGCACTATACATTGGGTGAGGAAATTCCTGATTTCCACACCTTTCTCTATAACTAGGTTGCGGAGTTTCTGCAGGTTTCTCTATAGCTAGGGTGAGAAATTCCTATACGTGGGAAAAACGAGCGTATTCTCGATACTTCTAGAAGGAGAAGCTTCTATGGTGAGGTGGCCTCCGAATGGTTTGGATCTTACTCACTTTCATGATTTAGTGGGATCATCCTAACCTCCTCACATTATCCTCTTTATCTTATAAAAGGAGAGGAGCTCTCATGGAAAAAGTTATCTTTTGAGATTGGCTTGTTATTGAGTTTTGTAGCTTGGATTTTTTGGAGCTTGTATGTTGGATTTGAGCTTTTCTTTGTCAATATAGATTGTGAGTAGCTATCAGATCTATGGTCTCAGAATCCTTGGAACAAGAAGTGTGTGGGAAGCAAGGAACTGTTGGAAGGAACCTGACAACATTAAGGCATCTAATTGTATCTTTCTTCTGCGTTCTTTAATACATATATACTTTTCTTTCCTATATGAATGTTATTTGTTTATATTGTATGATTCCTTGATCACGTACATAGTTTCATATCAAATAGACTCTGGTATTCTTGTCTTCATTGGATTGTGTTTATTTGCAGATATTTCTCCATAAGCCTCATGACGGAGCTTGGATTGCATTGGCGAAGTCATCTCTTCGATATTTAAAAGGTATTTTCTAGATCCATTTCTCATTTGATAATTGAAATCTAAGAAAAGAGTAGTGTATTGTCTTGTTTTTTTCTAGTTTCGTAGTGAAGTTGGGGGGATTGATTTGTGTCCACACTTAAAAATTATCCCAATAACACCAGGTCTACCTCCAAGAAGGGATATTTAATTTTCAATAGAACTTGTACCAGGACTGGTGCTAGTGTCTAGAACACCCTATAGAATGAGTACACCAGAGCTAGTTGAGCTCAAACTATAGCTAAAGGAGATGTTGGACAAAGGCTACATTTGGCCTATTGTGTCCCCATGGAGAGCACCAGCCTTGTTTGTCAAAAATAAGGATGGCACACTCAGGTTATGCATAGACTATAGACAACTTAATAATATGACCATTAAGAATAAGTATCCCTTGCCAAGGATCAATGACTTGTTTGACCAGTTAATGGGTGCTACAATTTTCTCCAAGATTCACTTGAGGTCTAGATACCATCAAGTCCAAATTAAGGATGAAGACATCCACAAAATAGCTTTTAGGACAAGATATGGGCACTATGAATTTGTGGTGGTGCCATTTGGGCTTACCAATGCACCGACCACTTTTATTTGCTTAATGAATAATGTACTCATCAAGTTCCTAGATATATTTGTGTTGGTTTATATTGATGAAATCCTAATATATTCTAAGAATAGGGAAGAGAATGAAGAACATATCAATATATTTCTACAAGTGCTGAGAGAACATCATCTCTATGCTAAGTTTAGTAAGTGGGACATTTTCCAAAAACAAGTCCATTACTTAGGCCATGTTATTTTTTAAGAAGGAGTGGCAGTTGATTCTGACAAGATCAAATCCATTATGGATTGGACTACCCCAAAAGATGTATCTGATATCAAATCCATTATGGGCCTAGCAGGATACTATAGGTGGTTCATAAAGGGATTCTCCAAGATCGGTTTCCCAATCACCTCCCTTCAGAAAAAGGGAGTTAAATTCATTTGGACATCAAAATATGAAGAGAGATTCCAAGATCTGAAGTATATTTTAACCAATGCACCTGTGTTGAAGGTTGCAGACCCAAATAAGGACTTATTTGTGTGTACATATGCCTACAAGGAAGGGCTCGGAGGAGTCCTTATGCAAGAATGACATGTGATTTGCTACGAATCCAAAAAATTGAATGAACATGAAATCAATTATGTGACCCATAATTTGGAATTGGCTGCCATAGTACTATTGAGCACTCAACACACCCTAAAAATCCTATGTCAAATTTTACTTTTTGGGTACCACCTGATCTTTTGCACTGTATAATTTGACTTCATTGTGAAAAATGTTGCCTTTTCTTATCATCTTGGCCCTAATTAAGTCTTTCAAAGTTTTCTTGAATCCATGAAAACTAATGAATTAAAAAATACTTAACATTTAAATAAAGAATAAACAGCCAAAAAATTTCACCCGATGCTCCCAAATTTGGCATCGGAAGGAATTGAATGATGAATGAAAATCACTTGAAAAACCTACAGTCATCGAGCGTCGATCTTCATCGGCATCGGAAAAAAGAAGTTTTCTTTCGCGACAAGCATCACACAAAGATATCTCTGACAATCGATCCCCTTCGGCCTTAGTGAAAGGCGAAAATAGTAAATGTCAATGAAGAAAGAAATGATATCACCAATAGTCGATACCCGATGTGCTTATCGGAGAAGACCAAATCATGATTGACATTCAGATCAGGCTAAATTTTTTCTCCGATCGTTGATTCTGAAACATTTCGGCATCGGGAGTTTTAAGGATGAAAACCCAAAGGAAACTGTGCAGTAGGTTTATCCCCGATCGCCGATCTCCGACACCTTTTCGACATTGGCGATCCTAGTTTTCTTTTAAAAATGCACAACTTGAATAAAGTCCTGAGCCCAACCAATACCCGGGATCTAAGTCACTGGTCGTCAATGCCATGTGTCTCGATATAGTTGTGCCATGTCAGCACCGTATGATGAAATCGATGGGCGTTGGAGGTTTTTCAAAGAAGAACATTGTCGGAAACACCTGTAACATATTGTCGGCCCCTAAACCACCCACTAGGAAAGCGACACGATGGGATTTTTTATCTCTAGATACGTTTCGATCCGGATCATTTAAGGGAATAATTATTTCCAAATCTTGCATTAGTTGCTAATTCATGCACGAATCAAAAGGACCGTTTGAATTTACTGATAGAACACATCACCCTCCGTGCCTCTGTGGTCAACCAATGATGAATTAAATTGCAAAGGTTCGATGGTAGATTTATTTGAATTTCACTCATCACCTGAATTAATTCATTGATACGACCGGTAAGTTCTTCCCCATTAAATCCTCTTGAGACATTGTAAACAAGATCATTCTACGTGCAAAGGAATTTCAAAGCATCTAGAGGAACAAGACGATCAATTCAAATGCTTTCGAGACCCCTGTGAGTATCAAACTACAAAGTTTAGCAAGTGTTATAGGTATGTACCAGTCTGGTTTTTTCATGCTTATACTTCATACATATATTTTACCCAGCGTTTCTCTATGCGCAGTCTTTAAAGGATTTTATGTTTTGATTGCAAAAAATATTCCTTCGAGTGTGAAGAGAGTCAGGTCAAAATCAACAAGGCAATGAAATATATTGGACTTCCTGATTTTTGCACACCTGATGACTCTGTCGACCTGTGCAACATAGTCAAATCACATATCGAACAAGAATTAGCATCGACCGAAGAACTGGAAAAGGTAATAGACCCAGTGCTAGGTCAACTGCGATAGTTTATGGAACACCCGATCAAAGCTCGGCCTATGCTGAAATAGTTAAGTGCCAGTTTGTTAAAGTATTGGGCACATACGGTAGAGATAAGGGAGATTTAAGCGGCCCGGGTTGAACAACATAGATTTTCATACGCCAACACCTGCGAGGATTTTTTCATCAAGTGGTCGTATTACAAGAAGAGTCACCCTTTTAAAGTGATATCTTGAGATGACTCTTAGACAAACTGATAGGACAGAACACCACGTGGAAAATTTGTTTTACTTATCTACACTTTAGTCGTTATTTTTAGTTAATTTTATGTTATAAATAAGAGGATCAACCAATTAATTAAGGGTCGATGGCTGTTGCAAGAAACTCTCATTTTTTGTTTTTTTAAGAATTATTTGGGAGATGCCTTTAATTGAGAAGTCCTTCTGGACCAAAGACAACTTGAATTTTTCATCAAATGCGTGTATCATTCGATGTGGAGAAGAACTATTTCCTATTGTGTCTCATGAATGGATGCAATAACGAGTAAGAGATATTAAATCTATTGATAACTTATCTGATGCAATGTTTTACAGTTCTTTCTTTAATGATGAAAATGAATCATTGTGTTATTATGTGATGGATGATTAGAGTTGAGTGAATTATTTTACTTATTGTCGTTTTTCACATGCGTGTTTTCTTTTGATAAGTTGTATCTCAGTCAGTAATTGGAGCATTCACATGATTAACGTATTAGTATTAGGCATGTGGTTGATGATCATTGTCTGCATGCTCGAGTAAAGGGTTATCCCTAGCTCAGCCTCTTCTCCAATAGTTTAGTTTGTTCCCACGTTGTTACCTAGTTGGTTTATACCAACTTCATCTTTTATCAGTCTTGCCTAAGATAAAAACTCAAAAAGAGAACGCCTGAACTGAAGGAGAGAAACCTTCATAAGAAAATGTAAATCCC
>JASDQU010105442.1:0-15997 GCA_032191745.1 Picea mariana | reverse complement strand
CAGTCATTGATCTATGCGCTGCTAGATCGACCATCAATGTAAGCGTGTTCTTTATTCTCCAGGCACGAATGCAGCAAAAACTTAGGCTTTAGCGATTTTGGTAGGTTTTGTGCGCTGCTTCCTTTGAAAATAATTTGCAGAGATGAAATATTATTTGCAAATCTATACACCCAGAGTGAAAAATTTCCAGTCAACAGATGATCCTATGAATCATAGGGTTATAACAGAACCAGTTGACAAAGTGGTTGATCTGATCCCATCTTCAGTCGATCCCACTCTCCCATTAGAGAGTGAAACCCAAGTGGTCGATATGTTTCCACATGTCGATCCCATTCTCCCCTTGGATAATGAAACATAAGTGGTCGATCTGATCTCGTCATCGGTCGATCCTACTCTCCCGCTAGAGAGTAAAACTGATGTTGCCCACATTTTTCTCATTGATGTAGAATCTACCATTTTTCTCCTTCTCCCGTGGAACCCCCTCCAAGTAATGATGCCATCATTTTTAATTGGGGTGTGCTAAATGGACCTCTTCTTCCCTCTCACATTCCTTTCAAGACTACAGTAAAATTTTGTGGTCGGAACATTCCTCAGACGCTAATAGACGAAGGTTTGTTCGTTAGTATTTTGTCCTCTCTTGCTTGGAAAGCTTTGGGTTATCCTCAGCTTGTGAAGGTTACCCAAACTCCATTATCTTTTAACAGAAGAACCAGTCAACCTTTAGGGACCCTTCCTCAGTTTCCCATAACTTTGGGAGGGAAAACTATCTTTATTGATGTCATGGTATTCCATGACCCCTTGGATTTTTCTTTACTCATTAGGTGATATTATGTCTATTCCATGAAAGATATTGTGTCCACTCTTTTTCGTGTGATATCTTTCCCTCACGATGGAAGAATTGTGACTATTGATCAACTTTCATTCATCGTTCCTGACTAGATGACCTCCCTAAACAGTTCTTATATGCAGACAGTATCACCCCTGCCACAGGTCAATTATGTGGCGTTGTCTCCCATGCCTTCAGTTGTCGATGCAGATGGTCCTCTCATTGTAAGCTCAATCTCTTATGACTTGGATCCGGTAGTTGACATGGTGATATCTTCGATAGGGTTGTTAGAGCTTGATCTCTTTACCCATGTTGCAACCCTCGACATGGTGTCCTTCTAGAGTGTGTCTCTTTCATCCAGTGAAGATCTCTTGAAAACCATGATCGATTTTTGTTCCTTGACCCGGTGTCCTCCCGGAGCATTGTCCCCTTGGAAGCTGTGATCAAGAAGACTAATGAGCATGCTTTTCTAATTTCAAGATTGTTAAAAAATGAAACCAGCTTTGAGCATAATTTTCTGATTTCAAGCTCGTTAAAAAATGAATCTAGTTACGAGGATAGTTTTTGCATATCTGTGCCAACCTCATTAAAAAATTCAATAGAGGTTAAGAGAATAATTCTCGTTTATGTGTCAAGCTTGTTAAAAAATGAAACAGATGTCTAGGGATTGAAAATGGATTCTCGAGCATAGTTCTTGTTCCTGTTTCAAGCTCGTTAAAAAATGAAACAGATTGTTCTCCCTCTCTGTTTGAATCAAGTCCTTCGTCTAGTATTTGAAGATTCATTTCATTCTCCTTTTCAGTTGGATGAAATGGAGCTTGGGGGGAATTTTCTTACAGCCTCTGGACTTCATGATGAACTTAAGTTTCTATCTTCTTAAGTTGGGTCATAAGTACCAACCATCCTTGGATTATGTGTTGGGAAGTCCAACCATAGTTTTCTATGGTTTAAGCTTGTGTAAAAATGAAACCACCTACCTTAAGCATAGTTTCCTCTAGATCAAGATTGTGTAAAACTGAAACCAGGACCAAGCATAGTTTCCTCTGGTTCAAGCTTGTGTAAAAATGAAACCAAGACCAAGCATAGTTTCCTCTGGTTCAAGATTGTGTAAAAATGGAACCAGGTCCAAGCATAGTTTTGTTTAGTTTTTAAGCTTGTGTAAAAATAAAATCTGTCCCAAGCATAGTTTTTTTCTTGTTTTAAAGCTTGTGTAAAAATGAAAACAATCCTGAGATTAGTCTTTGTTCTTTCTCATGCTCATAAATACATGAGAGTAAGTTATGGATCTTAGTCTTTGTTCTTTCTCATGCTTGTAAATACCTGAAAATGTAACCGAGTAAACTTTTATCACTTTTTCAGACTCGTAAAGGTTATACGAAAAAAGAACCCCCTAGAGTTCCCTTTAAGCTCTTTTCAGACTCTCTAAACATGAAAATATGGCCAATTGATCTTGTTCTTTTCATGCTCGTTAAATTATTATAAAGCACGTCTGTTTAGCTATAGTTTATATCTTTTTCAATCTCATCAGAATAATTTATGAAAAAGGACATTTTGGAGTTTTCTTTAAGTGTTTTTCAGACTCTCTAAACATGAAAAACCCCTGAGTTTTCTCTCTTTTGACTCGTTAAACAAACATCAAAAGACCCATATGGGACCAAACCACTCCTTCCTAGGGTTCGTTAAAAATACTCCGAGGGACTCATCCAAAGGATGAGCTTACATTACAAGCATATGTTATCCTCCTCAATCTTGTGTAAAAATAAAGAGGTACTCGCCAGAAATGGTGGGGGGGGAATTGGGAAAGAAATGTATCTAAACCTATATTCTATCGAAGAGCCACTTTTGAATATGACACACTTTCAATTGCTTTGTGTCTAGTTTGGAAAATCTGCTTGCCTCCTTATCATACTCCTTTATAAGATTACCAATCGGTCTGTGATCCCTGTTGTTGGGTCAGTGTTTCCAAGACAGTTGTCATGTCGTCAATATGTTCAAAGAGGAGTTCAATCCAGAAAGCCTTCTATTGCGTCAACCATTTATGCATTCCTTAAGACTTCTATTGCGTCGGCCATCCCTGAGTCAGTCCTCAATCATTTGTTACTCTGATATACTTCAAATCTTGTTACTCGTTTCGTGTCATTGATGGGGGATACATTAAGTCCCTCCTGTGACGAGTCTTTTCATGTCGAATTCAACTCATTATCTAGGAATTAGACTTAGAAACTAATTGGTACCTTGGAACTTTCATGCCTCAATGGTAGGTTTCCTCCCTTTCGATAGTGGGTTTTCATTATTGACCCTTGATCGGGAGATTCTGCTGAGTGTTCGAATTCATCTCATTAATTCACATTCATTGGATTTTACTAGAGTACCTTGGGAGTCATTGACATTAATGGTGATTTCCCTCGCACTTGTTAATGATATACACTAATGACCGGTAATCAAGTGGTTTCTACCATGTTCGACTTCAGCACATGTATTTGCATGGTTAGATTTGTACTATAGAGTGGTGGAGATGAAGACCCTAAATATTTTCTCATAGATTCAGGTTGCATTGGAGTATATTCAGTTTGTATGGTTGCATAGATCCACATTGTATGTATCATGGATATGTTCAAATTTGAGTCTTTAACACATAGATCCACAATGTATTTTTGGTGGCTATGTTCAGATTTGAGTCATATTAGCATGGACCCATAGTGTATGTTTGGTGGCCATGACCTATCTTACTTGACATGGATCTTTGCATGTCAGAATTTATGCTTTGAGTCATTTGTATTCTGAGTATGGGAATGCCTACCTCAGTGATGATATATTATTGTATTGTATTTCCTTGTTTGTTGGCAGGTTTCCGACCGTGATGTTCCTTGTTCCCTACACACACTCGACAAAGTATTTTAGATATCACTCTGTTCTAACTTCATACTTTGGGGGGCTCTTTGTTACACATTAATTTTGTCATCCCTATGATCGTTAATGATTTAAACCTATCTATTTCCTTTAGAGGGGTCAGTGGCCTGAATTCCTGAAGAAAGAAGGGAGAAGAAATTTTACTGAGAGAAGAAGTTATATTTTCCTTTGTAAAAACCCTATTAAGGAAGCTTTCTACAGGTTGCACTATACATTGGGTGAGGAAATTCCTAATTCCACACCTTTCTCTATAACTAGGTTGCGGAGTTTTTGCAGGTTGATCTATAGCTAGGGTGCGAAAATTCCTATACGTGGGAAAAATGAGTGTCTTCTCGATACTTCTAGAAGGAGAAGCTTCTATGGTGATGTGGCCTCCGAACGGTTTGGATCTTACTCACTTTCATGATTTAGTGGGATCATCCTAACCTCCTCACATTATCCTCTTTATCTTATAAAAGGAGAGGAGCTCTCATGGAAAAAGTTATCTTTTGAGAATTGCTTGTTATTGAGTTTTGTAGCTTGGAGTTTTTGGAGCTTGTTTGTTGGATTTGAGCTTTGCTTTGTCAAGATAGATTGTGAGTAGCTATCAGATCTATGGTCTCAAGATACTTAGAACAAGAAGTGTGTGGGAAGCAAGGAACTGTTGGAAGTAACCTGACAACATTAAGGCATCTGATCGTATCTTTCTTTTGCGTTCTTTAATACAAATATAATTTTCTTTCCTATATGAATGTTATTTGTTTATATTGTATGATTCCTTGATCACGTACATAGTTTCATATCAAATAGAATCTGTTATTCTTGTCTTCATTGGCTTGTGTTTATTTGCAGATATTTCTCCATAAGCCTCACAACAGAGCTTGGATTGCATTGACGAAGTCATATCTTCGATATTTAAAAGGTATTTTCTAGATACATTTCTCATTTGATAATTGAAATCTAAGGAAAGAGTAGTGTATTGTCTTGTTTTTTTCTAGTTTCATAGTGAAGCTGGGGGGATTGATTTGTGTCCGCACTTAACAATTATCCCGATAACACCAGGTCTACCTCCAAGAAGGGATATTTAATTTTCAATAGAACTTGTACCAGGACTGGTTCCAGTGTCTAGAACACCCTATAGAATGAGTACACTAGAGCTAGTTGAGCTCAAACTACAGCTAAAGGAGATGTTGGGCAAAGTTTACATTTGGCCTATTGTGTCCCCATGGGGAGAACCATCCTTGTTTGTGAAAAATAAGGATGGCACACTCAGATTATGCATATATTATAGACAACTTAATAATATGACCACTAAGAATAAGTATCCCTTGCCAAGGATCAATGACTTGTTTGACATGTTAATGGGTGCTACAATTTTCTCCAAGATTGACTTGAGGTCTGGATACCATCAAGTCCAAATTAAGGATGAAGACATCCACAAAATAGATTTTAGGACAAGATATGGGCACTATGAATTTGTGGTGGTACCATTTGGGATTACCAATGCACCGACCACTTTTATTTGCTTAATGAATAATGTACTCATTAAGTTCCTAGATATATTTGTGTTGGTTTATATTGATGATATCCTAATATATTCTAAGAATAGGGAAGAGAATGAAGAACATATCAATATATTTCTTCAAGTGCTAAGAGAACATCATCTCTATGCTAAGTTTAGTAAGTGGGACATTTTCCAAAAACAAGTCCATTACTTAGGCCATGTTATTTTTTAAGGAGTGGTAGTTGATCCTGACAAGATCAAATCCATTATGGATTGGACTACCCCAAAGGATGTATCTAATATCAAATCCATTATGGGCCTAGTAGGATACTATAGGCGGTTCATAAAGGGATTCTCCAAGATCAGTTTTCCAATCACCTCCCTTCAGAAAAAGGGAGTTAAATTCATTTGGACATTAGAATATGAAGAGAGATTCCAAGATCTGAAATATATTTTAACCAATGCACCTGTGTTGAAGGTTGCAAACCCAAATAAGGACTTATTTGTGTGTACATATTCCTACAAGGAAGGGCTCGGAGGAGTCCTTATGCAAGAATGACATGTGATTTGTTACGAATCCAAAAAATTGAATGAACATGAAATCAATTATGTGACCCATAATTTGGAATTGGCTGCCATAGTACTATGGAGCACTCAACACACCCTAAAAATCCTATGTCAAATTTTACTTTTGGGGTACCACCTGATCTTTTGCACTGTATAATTCGACTTCATTGTGAAAAACGTTTCCTTTTCTTATCATCTTGGCCCTAATTAAGTCTTTCAAAGTTTGCTTGAATCTATGAAAACTAATGAATTAAAAAAGACTTGACTTTTAAATAAATAATAAACAGCCAAAAAATTTCACCCGATGCGCCCAAATTTGGCATCGAAAGGAATTGAATGATGAATGAAAATCACTCGAAAAACCTACAGTCGTCGAGTGTCGATCTTCACCGGCATTGGAAAAAAGAAGTTTTCTTTCGTGACAAGCATCACACAAAGATATCTTCGACAACCGATCCCCTTCGGCCTCAGTGAAAGGAGAAAATAGTAAATGTCAATGAAGAAAGAAATGATATCACCGATAGTCGATACCCAATGCACTTATCGGAGAAGACCAAATCATGATGAACATTCAGATCACACTAAATTTTTTCTCTGATCGTTGATTCTGAAACATTTCGGCATCGGGAGTTTTAAGGATGAAAACCCAAAGGAAATTGTGCAGTAGGTTTATCCCCGATCGTCGATCTCCGACACCTTTTCGACATTGGCAATCCTAGTTTTCTTTTAAAAATGCACAACTTGAATAAAGTCTCGAGCCCAACCAATACCTGGGAGCTAAGTCAATGGTCATCAATGCCATGTGTCTCGATATAGTTGTGCCATGTCAGCATTGTACGATGAAATTGATGGGTGTTGGAGGTATTTCAAAGAAGAACATTGTCAGAAACACCCGTAACATATTCTCGACCCCTAAACCACCCACTAGGAAAGCGACACGATGGAATTTTTTAGCTCTAGATACGTTTCGATCCAGAGCAAATAAGGGGATAATTATTTCCAAATCTCTCATTAGTTGCTAATTCATGCACGATTCAAAAGGACCGTTTGAATTTATCGATAGAACACATCACCCTCCGCACTCTGTTGTCAACCCATGATGAATTAAATTGCATAGATTCAGTGGTAGATTCGTTTGAATTTCACTCATCACCTGAATTAATTCGTTGATACGACCGGTAAGTTCTTCCTGATTAAATCCTCTTGAGACATTGTAAACAAGATCATTCTACGTGCAAAGGAATTTCAAAGCATCTAGAGGAACAAGACGATCAATTCAAATGCTTTCGAGACCCCCGTGAGTATCAAACTACAAAGTTTAGCAAGTGTTATAGGTATGTACCAGTCTGGTTTTTTGATGCTTACGCTTCATACATATATTTTACCCAACGTTGCTCTATGAGCAGTCTTTAAAGGATTTAATGTTTTGATTGCAGAAAATATTCCTTCGAGTGCGAAGAGAGTCAGGTCAAAATCAACAAGGCAATGAAATATATTGGACGCCCTGATTTTTGCACACCCGATGACTCTGTCGACCTGTGCAACATTGTCGAATCACATATCGAACAAGACTCAGCATGGGCCGAAGAACTGGAAAAGGTGATAGACCCAGCGCTAGGTCAATTGCGACAGTTTATGGAACACCTGATCAAAGCTCAGCCTATGCTGCAACAGTTAAGTGCTAGTTTGTTAAAGTATTGGGCACATGCGGTAGAGATAAGGGAGATTTAAGCGGCCTGGGTTGAACAACATAGATTTTCATATGCCAACACCTGCGAGGAGTTTTTCATCAAGTGGTCAGATTACGAGAAGAGTCACCCTTTTAAAGTGATATCTTGGGATGACTCTTAGACAAAATGATAGGACAGAACACCATGTGGCAAATTTGTTTTACTTATCTGCACTTTAGTCGTTATTTTTAGTTAATTTTGTGTTATAAATAAAAGGATCGACCAATTAATTAAGGGTTGATGGTTGTTGCAAGAAAATCTCATTTTTTGTTTTGTTAAGAATTATTTGGGAGCTTCCTTTAATTGAGAAGTCCTTCTGGACCAAAGACAACTTGAAGTTTTCATCAAATGCGTGTATGGTTCGATGTGGAGAAGAACTATTTCCTATCACATCTCATGAATGGATGCAGTAATGAGTAAGAGCTATTAAATCTATTGATAAATTATCTGATGCAATGTTTTACAGTTCTTTCTTTAACGGTGAAAATGAATCATTATGTTATTATGTGATGGATGATTAGAGTTGAGTGAATTATTTTACTTATCGTCGTTTTTCACATGCGTGTTTTCTTTTGATAAGTTGTATCTCAGTCAGTAATTGGAACATTCACATGGTTAACATATTAGTATTAGGCATGTGGTTGACGATCATTGTCTGCACGCTCGAGTAAAGGGTTATCCCTAGCTCAGCCTCTTCTCCAATAGTTTAGTTTGTTCCCACGTTGTTACCTAGTTGGTTTATACCAACTTCATCTTTTATCAGTCTTGCCTAAGATAAAAACACAAAAAGAGAATGTCTGAACTGAAGGAGAGAAACCTTCACAAGAAAATGTAAATCCCATCGATTATTTTGGCCAGATCGCAAGATCTGGAGAACCATTCCACCATTAAATGTTGCAGAGTCTAATTGGGCCTTAGTGGTGGGTTTGGTTCCTATTGTTGATTTAAATGGATTTAGGACCCATCAATAGAATTGGTGCTAGAAGGAGGGCTTGAAGAATGAATGGTTGAATACATATTCCATATAATATTTCAGACAGACTGTAGATTCAAAACAACCCACATCCATGGCTAGTCATTCCCAAGACAACCCACACACAATGAGTACTCCCAAAATGAGTAACTCACCCCAGCCCAAGGAAGAATGCTTGTTCCCTAATATACCTTACACTCTTCCCTAATATGCGTTGTCCTTAGCTCTGATACTTCCTCGAAGATAAAAAATAAGCAAGATAGTGGTCAACACCCCCGACTAGGTCTTTGTGCACACAGTAAAATACCTAATAGATTTCGCAATCACCGAAATCGAATATCCTCTTAATATAATCCCTGAAATGCCCACCGACGACATCTCTGAGCCGGATGATTTTTCGAAAGAGGAAGATTTTAACTCAGGATCCAAAGATATGTAATACAACAACAACCATGATGAATAAAGGGTAAACCCACCTCAAAAAAATCAACCTTGGTTGGCCAGAGACGCTTTGGCCATCCCAGGGAAAATCCATAACCTTCCCCGACATTTAGAGAAATTACTTACTAAATTTAACCCTGAAACCTCAGGACTACCTGAGGATCATAAAAAGAAATTCATACTGGCTATCAGAATGATGAATGTCCAACATGAAGACATAGTTTGCAGGCTATTCCCCTACACTTTCGAGAATTCGGCTTCCACATGGTATTTTAACTTACCTATAGGATCCATAACTAGTTGGATGAAGTTTCAGAAATACTTTTTGGATAAATATGCAGAACAAACTACTATAGGAGCTTTGATGGCTGAGTTGTTCATCGCTACCATGAGTTGGAAGGAAAGGGTCAAAGACTTCAACCAAATATTCACAACTATCTTAAACAAATTTGAGCCTAAAGCTAAACCTACTCAGGATTTGCAAATCAAGGTATATGCTAATGCCCTCCCAGCTTCAATTTCCATGTTTGTGAAGAGGGATGCCAAATGAACCCTAGCTGAGAATTTTGAAGAATACAAAATGATAGAGTACCAAATGAAGGGATGTAAGGAAGGCCATGCCTCATTAGTTAATAAGGAGGTTCAACCTCCTCCGAGAAGAGGACTCTTATTGACTAGACCCACATGGAAACAAATGGAACAAGGTCCTGAAAAGGGTAGTGCAGACATAGAATACCTACAATGCATGGTTAAGAAGTTAACAAATGAAATCATATACATGAAGAGAAGTACAGGGGATGGAAACCAAGGCTAGAAGCCCTATAAGATTTTCTTTAAAAGAAATCCCTCGTTCAAAGAAATTGAACCTCCCATCCAACTTAAACATCGATCTGGGAAATGTATCATCTGACTCTTTCTCTACTTATCAACAGGAAAACCACTCTGAATGAGACTGCCCTTAATGGGTACATGCCATGAATTTGATGTCCAACCAATTTCTAGATGAAGTCTCCCTGACCAAAAAATCAAGTGGTTCAGTCATAAATGTTGCTAATCAGGAAGAAATTGATCCACTAGAAGATATGACCATGCTAATATGGGATCTTGACCTAATTATGCCTTCCGACAACCTATTTGATTCTCAAGAACCACCCACATAGGTCTCGATGGTGCAAATGCAAATTAAAGGTCAACCTATCTCAAATGACCTTGCTACTACCCAAAATTCGGGAGGAAGATCAACTACCAATCACCCGAAAGCACCTATTTCTCCCCGTAAGAACCGTATAAGTATCCATACCCGAGAATTGCCCAAGCACGATTACAACATAGTATAATATCTGAAGAATTTGAAGGCTAATATTTCATTCATGGACATATGTAGAATCCCTCATCAAAAAGACTTCCTGTTACAAGATTTGAAAACAGTAGAAAAACCTATGACCATCACTAACCCAAGAAGTAATCTAACCCCCACAGATGTAGGGAATAAAGAAACCGTGAATGCTTTCTCTGAAGATAAAAAAGGAAAACCTCTTGTTCCACCGTTCCTATTAACATTTGAAGTCTTCAACAAAAACCTCCATAACTGTTTGGTTGATTCAGGAGCATCCTCTATTGTTATGCCTCTATCTATTTGCAAAAAACTAAATGCGATCCCTATCAAAAGTGAAAAACATGTATTACAACTAGACAGAAGCCAAGTCAAAGTCATGGGAGAACTCAAAGATATAATGATCAGAATAGTGACACATCCTAAGTTTGTGCAAGTGATTGACATCATTGTAGTATATATCCCAGAAGCTTATGGACTATTATTAAGCCGAGATTGGTTTGAGAAGTTAAACGGATACTTTAGTATAGAATGGGCACACCCTTGGCTACCATTAAAGGGACACAAAAATATGATCAAAATTGACAAGGAAAGGTATATGAAACATATTGTCACTGACCTAGAAACCCTAAACAAACTCTCATCAACATATTTCCCTGTGCTAGGCAATTATTCTTGCGATTACTACTTCTGGAATTTCTCCCCTCTCTCATCTGATGTCCCTTTTACTCAAAACTCTGAAATTATTATCTGAGAAGAATTTCCGCCAACGGTGGAGGAAACCCTCTTCTGTCAAGAACCTGCGTTAGAAATCATAGAACTAGTAGGAGGAAAATAGGAGGGTAATAGGGAAGGGGAAGCTAATACATATTTCCCACAAGTTTGGACCCTTTATTTTGATGGATCTAAATCACAAGAAGGGTCAGGATCAGGGTGTATCCTCATTAATCTGAAAGGAAAATGTCATTTCATGTCTTGTAGACTAGAATTCAAATGCATGTATAACACTGTCGAGTATGAAGATCTAGTACAGGGGATAAAGAAATCCATAGACTTAAACATCAAAGCATTGAAGGTTGTCGGAGATTCTAAAATCATTGTTAGACAGATAAGGAACACTATACATTGCAACTCTCCTCATATGAAGAATTACCAACATGAAGCACACAGACTAATAGCGCAATTTGAAGCCTTCAACATTTCAACGATTCCCAGAGAAAATAACATTCTTGCTTATTCTCTGGCCACCGGTGCCTCAAGGCTATCACCTCTAGAATATTATGAAGCTTCTCGGTTTACTATAGAACTATTATATAAACCCTTGATTCCCAATAGTATTTCTAATTGGAAGGCATTTGAAGGAGACAAATAGATTATAAACTTTCTGACGAATCAAGACAATTTCAAAGATTTACCCATTGAAGATGAAGCATTCCAGGAACAATCAATAGAAACTGACCTTCATACAGATCAATTAATCGACAAATCAAAGTCACACATGATACCAAAGGCGATATCCAACTTAGAAAACCTTTTTGACTTAAAGGAAAAATTTAAAGGGTCAAAAAATGTGAATACCAGTAGTTCATGTCCTATGCATGAAACTATAAACCTTGGAACCCTAGAAAATCCAAAAACCGTACACCTCAGTAAGATGATATCTAAAGAGGAAAAGAAGGCCTAACTCAAACTCTTCAGATAGTATCAATATGTCTTTGCATGGTCCTACCAAGATCTGAAAACTTATAATAACCGTATCATTCAACACATTATCCTGTTAAAGCCTAAAGTGAAACCCTTTCAATAGAATATCTGAAAGTATCACCCTTCCATGGAGCCTCTCATGTGTTAGGAGTTAAAGAAACTATTAGATGCCAAAATTATCTTCCAGGTTAGACACTCTACATGGGTAGCTAATTTAGTTCTTGTAAGGAAAATTCTTGGGGAGATTCGCTTATGCGTAGATTTCATAAATCTCAAAAGAGATTCAGAAAAGGACAACTACCAAGTTGCACAAATGGAGAAACTCCTGCAAATGGTGTATGGCTCTGAAATTTTATCCTTACTAGACGGTTTCTCAGGGTACAACTAGGTTTTAGTTTCAGAAGAATACCGCTTGAAAACTACCTTCTGAACCAAGTGGGGAACTTTTGCTTACAAACGCATGCCTTTTAGGTTAATCAATGTAGGAGCGACCTTCTAGAGGGACATGGATGTAGCATTTATGGGACTAATAAACAAGTGTGTAGTAGTGTATCTAGATGACTTAGATGTGTACTCAAAGAACAGAGAAAATCACATCCAATACTTAACCCAGAATTTTGAAAGGTGTAGGAAATACAGAATATCCTTAAACCCTAAGAAAACTATTTTCGGTGTCGAGGAAGGTAAGTTGCTAGGCCACATTATATCTCAAGTAGGAATTCGCATAGACCTAGAAATAATTAAAGTTATAGCTCATCTTCCATTAACTCACAACAAGAAGGCCATGCAGTCGTTCTTCGGGAAAGTCAATTTTGTGAGGAAGTTCACTCTCGTTTTCACGGAAACTATCAAACCTCTACAAAATACTATTCATAAGGATGTTGAGTTTAAGTGGGATGATGAATGAAATATGTCTTTCAGCAATATCAAAACCACTATTTCTCAAGCTCCAATGCTCCAAAGTCTCGATTTCAACAAAGATTTCTTTCTCTACACTTTCTCTTCCAACCAATCATTAGCTCCAGTATTAAATCAGATGGATGATGAAAAAAATAAATCCCCTGTATCATTCATAAGCACTAACCTCCAAGGTGTTGACCTCAACTATCCTTCCATCAATAAGTAGGCTTATGCATTTTATAAGGCAGTAAAAAATTTCAGATCTTACATCCTCAAGAACCACACCAAAGTAATCGTGCCTCACCCTGTAGTCTGATCCATTTTTAATCAACAGGAGATGGGGGAAAGAAGAGGAAATTGGATGGCAGTAGTTCAAGAATTTGATCTAGATATAAAACTTGCTAAACTAGTTAAAGGACAAGGGTTATGCAAACTGGCAGTTGAATCTCAATACCAAGTAAATGAAGACCCCACATGGGAGAATGAAAGGGCATTATGGTGTGGTGAAGCTTCATACTTTTCCTAGGACAAGAGTCTTGGTATGAGAAACTGACTTATCTCCTACACCATATGACTTTTCCAGATGACCTCAACCCTAGGGAAAGGAGAGCTCTCAGGTTAAAATCTAAACAATATCACCTCATAAATTTGGTACTCTTCCAAGTTAATTATGATGGGTTTCTCTTAAGATGTCTCGAATGTGAAGATGCATACAAAGTTCTGAAGGAGCTCCATGATGGCCCTACAGGTGGAGATATTTTAGGAGACACCACCACCCATAAGATACTGAAAGCCGACTATAATTGGCCCACCTTGTTCGCGGACGCTCATACATATGCTAGAAACTGTAAAACATGTCAAATAAGCGTTGGGAGAGAAAAGAGGGCAGTGGTCCCACTCCAACCGGTGACCGTGTCTAGGCCTTTTGAGAAATGGGGGTTAGATATCATAGGGGAAATTACACCAAGTTATTCAAAAAAACATAAGTACATACTCACTGCCACCGATTATTTCACAAAATGGGAGGAATCCATTCCTCTGAATCATGTAAACAAGAAGGTGGTAATCCAATTCATATAACAACAACTAATCATAAGGTTCGGTGTCCCTTCTGTTCTTATTTTTTGTAATGCAGCTTATTTATCTTCCACCTTATCAATAGAGTTTGCCCTGGAAAATGGAATCATCATTAGATACTCTGCAAATTATTATCCACGGGGAAACGGAGTGGCATAATCAACTAATAAGAACTTGGTAAGAATATTAAAGAAAATGGTTGCACACAACCAAAGGAATTGGCATAATCTACTCCATAACGCTTTATGGGCAGATAGAGTTACACCCAAGGAAGATATAGGGAATTCCCCATACTTTCTAGTATATGGACAAGAATCCATTTTCCCGAACGGGATTTATCTTCCATCTCTTCAACTTTCCCAAGATTTCAAAGGGGAGCCCTCATCAGTCATGCAACAAAGGATTAACACCCTGCTCATGTTAGAATAAGAAAGGGAGAAATCTAAATCAAAATTCATAGCCCACTAGCAGATACTTAAAAGGTGGTGTTGAAACATTTATTTTTCAACATAGCTTTAGACTTAAATAGGTTTGATTATCATTAAATAAAGACAAGTGCGTTGATCCAGGGGATCAAATTTTGCTCAAAAATTCAAAGTGCATGGAATCACTTCAAATCAAACGAGAGTGTAGGCCTCGTTGTTATGAACCCAACACAACTCGTTTGGGTTCAAACGGACAGCGGGAGCGAGAGATATCGCGTTCTGTTCAAAATGACAAATAGGGAAAAAAAAGGATGTTGACTGTACAGTCCGTACAGTCTATATGAATGCTAACATGGAAGGTTGTATGACATGTGGCAGGCCGTACGACACGTGATAGGAAGCTATTTGGATAGTTGGCATGTGACATGGCTTGTTTTCAGCGAATGGGTTGGCGACACGTGGCCCAATCAATGGCCGCCACATGTCACATGTATATTGGTTTAAAATCTTTGCATTTGGCAGGAGTCGACCCCGTGACCTCCGGGCAGGGTAAAGCCTTGGGAAGGGCCACCCAACCAGCGTGCCCACATGTGTTGCTTAACATATGTATGCATTTTAATATATTTGAGTTTGCAAATATGTGAATTGGGGCGTGAACCGGGTCGGGGCTAAGCCCCGGCCCATGGTTATATATATGTATTGCATACGACCAATTTTATGGGCGGTTAAACCCACCGTAATATATATATATATATATATATATGTGTGTGTGTTGTAACTATTTTGGTATGCACACGGTTTGACATATAACATGTGACCATTGTGTATGTGTGCGGTTTAATCCTACGGTTTTGTATATGGTTTCAACCTTAGCCCTGTTTTGTATTGTGCGTGGTCATGTGGTGGCCATGTGCCCACGGGCCTTGGTAGTTAAAGGCCGAAGCGTAACCATTTGACATTTTGTATCGGTTGTGCGGTTGCACCCAGTGCTAAGTTTTAACGCTTAAATATGCGTGTGGGCTAGGTTGAGCCAACAAGGGTGTGTTTTGTAGATGCAGAGATAGCAAGTTTGAAGGCGGACTTCCAGGAAGCCTATCTTCTGCAATTTTTGGCCAAACGAGGTGCCGAAAAAGCCCAGCTAGGGGTTTTTGGATGTTCTAAAGCCATTGGAGCAGTATATTTCATATTTTGAGCATTGTAAAGCACATTTTTTTTCACTTTGAGAAAATAATACAAATGATCCATTGGAAGCTGGACCAGGAGATGTAGCCCAAGAGAGGGGCGAACTCCTTTATCATTTGTTGTGTTATGTGTTTTCTGTTCACTATTTATTACTATTGTTATATGCATCTTTGATGAGTATTTTTCACAAAAGTTGTGTTGCAAATTGATCCGTTTTCATTTTAACACATAAAATTTAACTTGCAAATATTTCCAAGAATACAAGTCTTCTTCATTTTTAGATCAAGTTGGTATTAGAGCATAGGTTTTTGAAGACTTGATTATTTTCAAGTGTTAAATGTTTTCTGATGCTCACAAGGTTGAAACTCACAAGAGGAGAAGGTCAACTTGTAGAGCCAAGTTCTCATCCTTCAAGGAGGAAGCTTATATCATCACCGCAAGTTTCA
>JASDQU010105441.1:57619-77326 GCA_032191745.1 Picea mariana | reverse complement strand
ATGTTTGATCTAGCTCTTTTGTATTATTGCTTAGTTGTAGAGTTTTCACAAACTAATAGTTGTGAAGCTCTAAAAACTAAGCATGCTAAAATATTGCTAGAGAAGTTGTGGATGATCATAGATTGTAAGGAAACATATATACCTATGGAGCTTTGGCTAAAGTCATTAGCTACATTTGACTCAAAATCAATTAATGAATCAATACACATGTATTTGTCAGGCAATTTAGTTTATCTCACAACCATGATGCCACATTTGAGCTTTGCAGTCAACTTATTTTTAGATTTAGCCCCACAGGTTAATCATTAGATAACAACAAAGGGGAGTCTGAGATATGAAAATCATACTTTGGATATGAACATCATGTATGGAAGATGAAAGGGTTGTTTTCTAACATGTCATACATATCAGTATGGGCAGATCCACTTGATGACACAAAGTTCAGAAAGTGTTACATTTTCAACCTAGGTATAGGTGCAATAACTTATTTAAGTAAGAAGCACCATGTGATATAAGATTATGCTCCATTGGAGTTAGTATATCACAACAATGCTTACAAGTCGTGCGTAAGTTGGTTTGAGGATAATACTTGCTTATTTGCAAGTAGAACAATTTCGTCCCACTACAATTCATTGTGACAACCATATAATCTATAGTTGTCAAAGAAGCATGTATTCCATGAGAAAACAAAACACATGGAAGTGCATTGTCACTACATTCAACAACTTGTAGGGAATGAAGTAATTGAATTATAATATTGTGTAACTTAATAGATATTCTTCATTTTTTGTATTTGTATTTAACAATACATTATGGATTATGTAATTTCAATGTTTTGGGCATATTCTCTGCCCATCATCAGGGAAATAAATAAATAAATGGTTGAATAGTAATAAACAATGCATATAAATTAGTATTAATAAGGGTTTTAAGGGTAGCGAGGATGTAAGTGCTACATTGACTAATTAATTAGGAGATAATCTCACAAAGCCTTTTGTCCTAAATACATTTGTGAAATTCAAAGATGAGCTTGGTAGATTTTCTAGTACGACCATTAAGGAGGAGTGTTAGTGTAGATGATATCTTGTAATATAGTTTAACTTAAGAATTAAATAGGATATGGTACTTTATGTTGTAGAATGGAATATAAAAAAATTATTTACATCCATGGAAGACCCTATAGGATTGATTGATGGGACCACGAATTACAAAAAACATACATTTGTAGATTTGATGTCCTTTATCTCAAGTACATATCTCAATCTACAATATACTCATTTTTTTACGGTGTTCAAAAACATTTATAATAAAATATTGTGATAAAATTATGCTATTATATTGTACTTGATTAAGTTATACCTAGATGACTAGGAAAGAGACTACATAACTTACATGTATCATATATTTTTTTCATTGAGACAATGTTGTCTAATGTTTCTAATATTTTTTTTATGACTGAAAAATACTAAATCATTATCTCTCCTGTGTACATCTCTGTGAACCTATAATTATGTATATGTGCAATTCTTACTATGTTCTATGTATATCCTTTTCAAATTTATAATTGATTATACGTAAATTTGAATCCATCATCATGCATTTTAAAACTCGTCAAATATTTTAATATGAAAAACTAGAAATACTTGTTATGTAAGTGACTATTTTTTTTTAAGTACACTTAAATCCACATACTCATCATGTTCCATTCTTCTTTAATTATTTTATAATAGTACTTCTTTTAATTATTGTGTAACTCCCACACTTCTACCTAATTAGCGTTCCTTAAACAAAATTTCATACAACTTTATGTTCTAAAGAACTAAGTTAGAAAGCACACCTAATTCATGTTATCATTATATTTATGAGAGTGTATTATCCCATAAATAAAATAGTCTTATGTATCAATTTGAATGGATTATAATTATTATTTTATAATTTTAAATTAAATTATTTGATTATAACTTTAAATTAAATTATTATTTTTATAATTTTAAATTAAATTATTATAAATATAATATTTAGTTATTCTATTTTAAATATTCATTTTATTAAAAATATTTATGATTTGTAATAATAAATTAATATTGTTCCTCGGATGGGGTGCCAGCTGGGGGTTGTGCAGCCAATGCATTTAACAACCTCGACCATCGTTCTTCTTCCCAGACCATTCAGTGTGATTAACATTTATGGGATGGGACGGGAAGACAACTTGTGTAGGATGGAAAGTTTCATGGTGCACTTAATGCCGCCACAGTGCCAACCTTGGAATGGTACGAGGAGCATGCAACTTGTCAACTCAGCTTTCTCAACTTTTCTCCCTGGAATTTCAGTTATAATCTGGTAGGTAAGCAATGTATTTAGTCATTTTGTTTTGGTTCTTCCCTCCACTCCTAGTCGCCACTCTAGTTCTCCCTCCCCTGGCCTTCATTGTCTGCTTCTAGTTTTCCTTTTCGTTCCTCCCTCCTCCATGCCTAGAGAGTGATGGAAGCCCAAGCATGCTCCTACACACTATAGCTTCATATTCAAGCAACGTAGGCTTGGATCCTCCTCTTCTTCCATGATGTTCAACCTTTATATCACCAACCTTGGAGGCCCTTCTGGTTCGTCCTCTCCTTCCACTGCTCACAACTAGACTGACGTAGATCCTCCCAGAAATTTCATTGAGGAAGAGCACCCTCTAGTCCTGCCACAAGCTCCCACTACTTCCCATCTCATCTTAGCTTCTGATATTCTTGCGCCACCCCGCACTTCTAGCCCGATCATACCTACCTTTGACCTCGTCGAAGTAATGGGAACTTTCATCGTCGAAGAGGAACTTCCACGGACTAAGAAGTTTGAGGATACCCACCCACCCAATTGTCCACCTTCAGCTACAACTTTGGCATCGAGAATCTCCAACACATGTCATCTCTCACAAGAGCATCTCAAGTTGATTTTGGACATGTGAAGGAACATGGCGGAACAACTCCACCGCTAGGACATCCTTAGCCAACGACTGGACATGTTGTTCGACTCTCTCTCAGGCAAGCCAAACAAGCAAAGGTGTCCAACCTGTTGCCAACCTTTTGTCTTTGTTCCTTCATGGTCTCCTTCACCGACAATAATGGCTCCATAGGTTTGCCAACTGTTTGACTCAAATTTGCTTTTCTGTTTCAGTTACTCTGCTCAAGACTTACACAAAGATATCTCTAGGATGGTTATGTTTATTGTTTATAGTTCATTGTTTTACTAAACCTCAGGACAAGCCACTTGTTCTAGTTTCCATATGTATGGAAGTTCATTGTTTTACCAAACCTCAAGACAAGCCAATTGTTCTAGTTTCCATATGTATGGAAGAACAGGGGGAAATTTTTGGCTGTGTAATGACAATATTTTAAGGCAATAAATTATTTACTTACAAAAAAAATAAAAAAATAAAATAATATTTAATTAAATATACTAAATTTTAAAATATTATTATTTTTTAAGATTATATTTAAAAAGGTTTTTCCTTCATAAATATGTTTTTAAAAAACAAAAAGAAATACTTATACTTTGTTTTAATAAATTGCTTTAGTTATACTATCAACATTAATAAGATTTTAATTTTTCAATTCTTGTTGGCTCAACTAGTTCAGGTGTGGATTTCATTTTCTAGGCGACCCGAGTTCAATACCCACACAGTGTGTTTAGTCGAGAGGAGACACCTAAAAAATGCAACCATGTTAAGGGTTGGTGCCGCTCATGGCTAAGAAAGACACCCAAAAAATCCAACCAAAGGGACCCTTGCATACCCTACCCCCTTTAAATTTGAACATATAAAAAATAAGTTGATATTCCCCCCCCCAAAAAATAAAATTATAACCACTTCACATATATAATAAATATCAATTAACAATTTTCATTCTTTAAATAAAAAATATGTAAATTTATATAATTTACATACTTTACAAAATAAAATTGAAATTTATAAAAAAATAAAAAATAATATTCTAATTTTTTATTTTTTTATTTTTTTATCTTTGAAAGTGGAATTTAAACTATCATAATTTAGTGGTCAACTAGCAGTGAGTACAACCATCACTCACAACTATCTCATCACTATTATTTAAGGAAAATCACACCGCCTAACCTATTGGTGGTCCATAAAGGGGCATACTTTAATGATGTTGGATCATTAAACTATTTTCTTCCATCCAAGAAAAATAAGCTAGCAATTTTAAATCCTACTCCAAGACCAAATTTTCTATCGCCACTTTATAGATATAATAAAAAAATAATTTCGTTATTAAATTTATACATAAAAAATATATAGTTATACATATATGTACACACACACACACACACACACACACACAGATATGTATGTGTACACACACAAATGTGTATATATACACATATGCACACATATAAATGGACATAAACATATATACATTTTTTTTATCTGTAACTTCTCACTCCACCCTCAGACCCATAAGCGAGAGTTACATATTACTCATGGTTTGTGAAGAGCCTCAATTAACAATTGGCTCACAAAGAGTGAACATGTCACCAACAATATTTGAACCCTTGAGTGGGGAGGATAACAATTCCTCTCAACCACCTAAGCTAGACCTCCGCAGCCTAATGGTTAAGAACATATCACCAACACTTGAGTGAGCCTAATGTTTAAGAACATGTGTTTCCTCCTCAGAGTTGACAAGTTCAAATCCAAAGGGGGGTAGGGTATGTACACCTCCATAGGCTTTAGCAATTAAATCACTACATGGAGGGGGTCCCCTATTCAATAAACAAGGGGGTCTCATACACCAATTTGGTGTCGGTTGTGACCTTAAAATCAGAATATATATATATATATATACTCTCCAACCCATAAGTGAGAGTGACATATTCCTCATAAAGTCCCTTATTTTTATCCTTGAAGTATGTCATGGTCCAAGAGACTCATCCTTAGTGCACCAAAGCTTCGAATCACAAGAGTACCACACTTATGAGACACATATTTATTCCAATGGGTTGTGTCATCATTTTAAGTGTAGTGCATGGCCACATGCCCTAGAAATATTGTTTAGGACCCAAGACCCTAACTTTTAGCCCCAAATGATGTCCCAGTGTAGAAGAGGCATCCTTGGTGCACTAAGCCTCATAATCAACCTCATATGCCTCCAATGGAGAAAATATTCATTTAGAAGGTCTTGTGCCATGAATGAGGCCCCATGATTAAGCCATGAGCCCTAAAAATAATGTGTAGGGCCTAAGCTCCTAGTTTTTGTTTTTGAACTCAATGTGCCATTTCTTAAAATCAAGCACATATGTCACTTATGGGGTAAAATTTCCTTCTAAAGGGAATTTATCATTTTCCAACTCATGTACATGGTCCATGGGGATTATAAGTAGTTTATTATGGCTAAGTCATTAATTTATGGCCCTAAACCATGTCTTTAGTGAGGTAACCTAACCTTAGTGAGCTAAACCTAAAAATCAAGCTCGAGTTACACTTCTATGCCAAATATTGTCATTGGAGTGCCTACTTTGTGGCATAAATCCCTATGCCTGTCCCATGTGCTTAGAACTAAAATTTAGGTCCTTGTGCAACCGATTTTAGTGCCAAAACATGTATTAGAACTTGAAACCTATCATTGGCATGTTGAATCTCAAAATGGGGTCAATATCCCACTCTCAGGACATACATAACGTTCGGAGGGTATATGTCATGGTCCAAGGCCCCATGCATAGGAAACGTGCCTTAGAAGTAGTGTATAAGACTTAAGCCCTTATTTTTTGGTGCTAAACCATGCATTGGTCTAGGAGACTCCTCCATGGTATGACAAACCTTGAAAATTGGGCATTCATACCTCTTTTCATCCAAATATACCTTATGGAGGGAACGTGTCATTGTATTAGGCCTTGTACATGCCCCATCAGCAATAAAAACACCATTTAGTTCATAATACCATGGTTTTCAACCTTGAATGATGTCCTAAGCTAAGAGAAATATTGTCAATATTTAAGGGGAAAATGGTCTTGAATGATTTGTATATGCCACTCATGAGGCAACGATTCCTTCCATAGGTTTGTTGTCATGGTCAAAGCCCTATTGTTTACCCTTAATTATAAAAAGTAATGTATATGGCCTAAGCTCCTGGTTTGTTATTTCAACCATACCATAAATGAGGATACCCATCCTTAGTGTACCAATAATTAGAATTAGGCCCATGTGTCATTTGTAGAGTAAATATTCATTCTTTAGGTACTTTATTACCTTTGGTGGTTGATGCATGGATCATGAGCCATAGGAGTAGTGTATCATGCCTATGGAACTAGTTTTCAGCCCTAGACCATGTCCCTTGTGAGGCAATGCAACGTTGGTGTGCTAAACCTTGAAATTAGGTTGATATCCCAATCTTGGGTTAAGAATTATGGTTGGAGGATCTCTCTCATCTTTTAGGGAACTATGCATGGCTCATGTGCCTTGGAATTAGAGTTTAGGTCTGAAGCCCCTATTTTTTAGTATCAAAGCATGTATTAGAGTGAGATACCTATCAATAATGTGTCAAACCTCATAATCAATCCCATAGCCCTCTCTTAGGAAAATAAATTCTTTTAAAGGGTTTGATTCATAGTCTAAGGTCCCATTCATGGCCAAGGTACCTTAGAAGTGGTGTATAGGGCCTAGGCCCATGGTTTTTGAGTCATAGTCTAAGGTCCCATCCATGATATGCTAACCTTATAATTGGGCATGCATTCCCCGCTTGTCCTAAAGATGCCTTATAAAGAGCACGTGTCATGGGACAAGGACTTATACATGTCCCATGCACCATAGAAATATTGTTTAGGGAATAACTCCATGGTCTTTGGCCTTGAATGATGTATTGGAACAAGAGAAACATCCTTAGTATGTCAAACCTTAGAATCAGTCCCATGAATGATTTGTAAACTATTGTGGATATGCCACTAGAATATTTCGTCACAACGAATCTTGTGTTATGTGGAAATATTTTATTATGCAGGTACAATACTAAAGAATAGAAACCTTTCTCCTCCTAATAGCCCAATATTTAAGATATCTTGATATTTGTCTATGGTTATAGTTTTTGCATGTCTCAACCCTCAATTAGTGTTAGGTTTTGGACCTTCTATAATCTTCTTGAAACTCCACACGTGGATAGCACCACATGTGTGATTAATGGGGGTTAATATGGCATTCACTCGGTACCATGGTGGTCAACAAGGTAGGTCAACTTGTGGGAGGCATAACTTCCACATACGAGCTCCAATTGAGGTGATTTTCACTGTTGGAAAGATTTTGGTGTGTAGAAAAATGTCGTTTGATGCCCCAAAATGACTTTGGAAGGTTCCAGACCCCAAATCTCCAAACTGGGACCTACCACTAAAATTTGCCTTGCAAGCCAATTCCTCCAATTTTTCCACCCAGAAAGTACCAAGATAGATGAAAAATTATATAATGGTCCATTTTGGATCARTGTACCACTCATGGAATGAATCATGAAATAATGCATTTGTTGCAGTATCAGTCCATATCYATGGTCTGTGATACATAKAAAAAAATTGTATGGCTTAAGAACATRGTGCTTGACCCCACACARTCTCATATAAGTATTTTATAATGCCTAAACCACCGATTTTTGGTCCTAATGCAAATTTTACATCAGGAGACCCTTCCCTAGAATGATAGACCTTGGAATTAAATATGCATCCCAATCCAAAACTAAATATTTTATTTAGAAGGATTTTCTTGCGGTATAGGTCTCATTCATGTCCCATGTGACTTAGTAATCTCTCCTTTAGCGCTCAAGCCTTTGTATTTTGGCCATGAAGTCCATGTTTTAAGGGATGATACCCATCCCTATTGCACCAAACCTTAGAATTGGGCTCATATCCCACTATTAGGACAAAGTTTCCATCTATATGGCCTATTTCATATTCCAATGCCCCAATCATGGTTCATGTTCCTTAAAATTAGCCCCTTTAGGGCCCATGCCATTATATTTTGATCCCTATGCATATCTTGGGTGAAAAGACACTTCCCTAGTGCGTTAAAGCCCAAAATTAGGGCCCTATCCCACTCCCAGGATAAAGGTTCTATCCAGAGGGCTTGTCTTGTGGTTTAGGTTCCCATTCATGGCCTATGTACCTTAGTAGTAACTCCTTTAGGCATCAAGTCCCTATATTTCAGTCCTAAAGCATATCCTTGGTGAGGAGACCCTTTCTTGGTGTGCCAAACCTCACAATTAGGYACRCATCCCACTTTAGGGCCAAAGATTCCTTCCAAAGGTCCTATCTTGTAGCTTATATCCTTGGTGATGTCRCATTTGCATATGAAGTAATTTCTTGGGGCCCAATCCACTATATTTTAGTTGTAAACCTTGTATTAGGTGAGTATACCCTCCCTGGTGTGCCAAACCTTAGAATCAACCTTGTATCCCACTCACATGCCAAATATTCTTTCTAGAGTGCCTTTCTCATGGTCCAGGTCCTATTTCATGACCTATGTACCTTAGAAGTAGCTCATTTTCTACCCAATCCCATAGAGTTAATCCCTGAAGAATGTCTTGTGTGAGGACATCCTTCTTTAGTGTGCCAAACCTTGTAATAATGATTAAATATATTTTTAAGACCACAGATTCCATCTATAGGATCTCTCATAGTGTGAGTTTGTGAGTAAAATGTGTATTCATTTTATAAATATATTTATATTTAAATATATTATATGCATTTTTTTAATATCTAGGGGAATTGGTAACTAGTCGGGATTACCTGGGTGAATCCCAAGTACAAATCCAACTAGCTATCACTATAAACCTTAGGCTAGTTGTTGCAGGAAAATTCCCCTGTGGACAGGTGAATCTCCTCTTGGATTGTAAACCCCTATACCAAGACAAAAGGATGCTAACATTGGACACTAATATCCCTTTGAATCTAATTACCTAATTAGAAATAGAAGGAGAAGGAAGAAAGTGTGATGCACCTTAATCCGGTGTTTGTCCTCGTTGCTCTAATTTGAGCTTGATCCCCAAGCTCCTTAGCACCGTTCGACACCTGCAATGCAATGAACAACAAGAAGACAAAAAAATCCTAGTCTACTCTATAATACTAGTCTAATCAAATCCATCTATAATAGACAACATATGTGAATATACACAGATTAGAAGGGACTAGGCCAAGCATATATTAATGAGAACTCAAAAGAGATACTTACAAACCATAGATGAAGTCACAACAGCCTCTCCAATTCCTCCTCATCCAACCCTTGCACAAAGCTCCCAAAATCATAGGTTTGATATCCTAAAGCTTTCTCCCAAGACCATAGGTTTGATACCTCAAATTTGCTTCTCCCATCTCCATGGAAAGTCCTCATTATATAGGATTTGGAGGCTTAACCACCATGGAGAGGATCACTCATTAGATCCACTAAAAAGGGATCTCTAAGATATTTAGGGAGAAAATATCTCTTAACTATTTTAGGGAGGAAATATCTCTCAAGGATTTTAAGGAGGAAATATTTCAACCATCCATGAGATCCTCCACCTTCCCTAAAAAATAGGAAACCAAATGTGAGGTGGATTCTCACACTTAATTAATTTCCTTTTCATGAATATTAATAATAATTCATGTGCACTTAGTATTTTGGCCTTCATGTAATATATCCCTCCTCCACATGGACTAGGGATTGTGACATAGGTTATTCCATGGTGTCAAGGTGTATGAGACACTTATATGACACTTACGACACTTAGGGCGAGGTACCTAGGTGTGAAAATTTCATGTGTAACACTAGTGATAACAACATACAAGCCAACAACTAGTAGAAAATGCATGACTCAACCTAGGATCGATACATCCCTCGATGGGGGTGTCTACACTTCCATTGAAGCCATAATAAATCAACATGTCCACAATGGGGATGGATTTAATTTCCTCTTTTTACCGTTAAGGCTAAGACCCTTGGACATATATATCATATGCATATTAATAACATGTATGAGTTTTTTCAGACAACCACATTGTCATTTACGTGGAAGAAAAATAAGTATGCATATTTGGCTCAACACCATGGAACCTATTTGAACATCACACAATGGCATTCAAAAAGAGGATGCAACTTTGTGTGTGCCCATAAATGATCCAAGAGGCCCTCTTTGCAAACTAGGTCCATTTGAATAATTTAATGTTTCCAAGTGTATGTAAAACTAACCATCCATGGTTTTTTTTCTTTAAGAACTAGATGACATATATAACATGCATAGAACATGTTTTGAATTGAGTGTGATATCTATCAAAGTTATCATTGATGTTTCAAAATCACTAGTGAGGGGGTTGGTATCATAAAAGAATTGTGTATGAAGGCACAATTCTACACCATCAATGAATTCGATAACAATAAACATTATAATTTTAATGTTAAATTGTAGGAGATGATTTAGATGTTGATTGTATTGATATAATAAATTTTGTTTATGGTTTTCAATCTATCCAAATGAAAACTAGGGATACTAAAGAACTAACGATACATCAAAGCATTGCAACATTTGAGTTTCGAGGGTTGAATTATTTACAATATTGGGAGATTTATCCTCTACACATATCTTCCTGAACTTCCAAGCAACTTAGCACCTATGTCTTCCTCATGAATCCCTGCCTCTTAGGAAAGTAATAACCACTATGTGGTTTATCATCTTTGTTGAAAAAAATACATTGTCCACTAGAGAATATGGTGAACTCCATGGGAGTGACCAAGTGAATGAATAATTCACACCTTCAACAACAAAATTCAAGCATTCCTCATCATCAAGGTCAGTTAGTTTGAATAGCTTAAGGATATCTTTGGATGATGGAGTGGATATAATATGGTGAGTTTTTCTCTTATCCTTGCAAAATGAGATTCAGAATTATACCCAT
Organism: Picea mariana; assembly: GCA_032191745.1. Lineage (NCBI taxonomy): Eukaryota > Viridiplantae > Streptophyta > Pinopsida > Pinales > Pinaceae > Picea > Picea mariana. The sequence goes on along the minus strand of JASDQU010105441.1, from coordinate 66,427 downwards.
TGTATATCCATCTTAACTCTGAATCTATGAAGTATTGAAAGGGATCAAATATGTTGAGGTGAAAACCTTTCTCAAATTCTTCTCCTTAAAAAAGGTTTTCACCTCCACGGATTTGATCTCTCTCCACCCTTAATAAGTTCAAAGTTAAGATGGATTTATATTGGTGATAACTATATTATCGTTGTTATTTCCATTATCCAATTGTCGTTCCTCATATTGTTATTTTAAGACAAGAATAGGGCCAAGTTACCCCATGGAGGAAAAGATGCTAGAAACCAAAGGGGGTAACCCTCAAAGTGTAGATTTTGGTTTTAAGATTTTCTCTTAAATAAACTAAAGAGATTTTGTGTGTAAAAGTGTATATTTTTCAAAGATAAGAAATAAATAATTGAAATAAAGCAAGCTTTAAAGAAAACTAAAACTTTCATGCATTCATATTCATATTCATGGAGGGCACCATATTCCTGTTTAACCATCTTTTTGAGATAAATTAAAGAAAACAAAAATAACATAAACATAGAGCATAAGCTTCTAAAGATAACAAATATGTTCAATCAATTGTGTTTCACAAAATAAGATGGAACTGATTCCTTGGAAATAAAAATAAAGAAAGACATAATTTTAGTAATGTTTTGTATGAACTTCAACTTTAGTTTGTTTCAATTCCTTTTGTAGTAATGATACCTATTCTTTGATATTTGCAATTTGTTTTGATTCTGATCCTTTTGGTAAGACTTCTACATTAGGAATTCTAACTTTCTAAGGACGTGCTGCCAATGTAGCTTCCTTTTCTTCATTAATCTTATTAATTGTTCTTCGCAACTTGAGGTTTTGATTTTGAAGAAATTTTAATAGGTCGTTAAGCTCATCCTTTTATTTTTCAAGTTCAACTATTTCTTTGGTCTGGACATTTTCTGTAACATGCATATTACACTTTCCTCTCAATATTTGAATTTATTTTTTTTCCTTTCATCAAGGAGGATATGGTTGTTTTGTCCTCTGATCCATGTTCAAAAGAAATCAACTTCTTTTCCAGTGTTGGAAATTTTGTTGTCATTGATGTCAAAGGGTGTCATTGATGTCAAAGGATGTCATTGATATCACAAGTAGGGGGGAATGATTGTTGCCAATTATAAGGGGAGACTGTGTCTCTATGAGTTGATAAGATTTTGCATATTTAATTGTCATTGATGTCAATGTTGATGTGTTATGTTGATGAGTGACTCCCTAAGAAAATGAAGGTAGATAGAATATGAACAATCAAGTGACAATTCCAAGGATCAAACCAAAACATGAATCCATGAACAGAAAGATGGATCATATAGGCTGCTACAACCAAACAAGAGATCAAGAAGCGTCATGCATGACTTTGTGTGAATGAAGACAAAAGGAACGACAACACCATAACAACAAGATGAATATTATGCGTGAACATGAAATATTAAAGAGAAATTGACTAGAAGTGTCCAAAATGCGAATCAAACCGAATATAGGTAGCTGCAAATGGAACTAGATGAAGAAGAAAATGTTTATGAACTTTTGCGTGGCAAGAAAATAACCAAGAAATAAAGTGTTAGACATGCGCCAAAGGTAGGACAACTGGAAGTTGTATGAGGGAACCCTGCAAACAAAGGAATGAGATGGAGGTAAAGAGACATATCGGTTGAGCGATTACAAGTTGCTTAAGATCGATGGTGTAGAAGGCGCTGAGGAAGAAATAGGCATATTGATATATCCCACATGCACAGGGAAAACAACCACAAAAGGTTTATAATGAAAACAAGAAAGCACATAGTTTGAATGTGAACAAAGAGTTATGGAACTATACGAAAGGTGATAACTTTTGGCATGGAGAACTGTGAACCTGGAGCAGTTTAAATATTGACCATCCAACTCCATAGATCAATGGTTAAGATCAAAATATTGGGTTTTGATACTTGGTGGGCCAAATCAACCACGTCAGGGTCATGATATCAACCTCATCAACGCCATGTTTCCAGTCAGATGAATTCTGCATTAGAGGAAGTCCACGTCAGTACCATAACAAGTAGTTCTACAGATGCCATGTGTCAGGACACATATAGATGCCATGTCATCCAGTGTACATGAAGAATATTTCCACGTGGAAGCCATCTCTTTTGCAACATCAACATAGTGAGAAAGACGAAGAATCGAGAGTATGTAAATAAATGAGGGCGAACTCGTGGACTTGTAGACCCATGGTGAGATCTTGAAAATGATTAAGTACCAAGATTCGATTGGACGAAGATGTATTGAGAAATGGATAAGTGTCAAGAGTGGATCGATCGGATGGATGAGGTCATGAATAAGAGAAGAACATATATGTCATGGACCTGTGATAGGAGTTCTAAAATAAACTAAGTATAAGAGACCCGCGATAGGAGTTCAAAAATAGACTAAATATCAATAATTGGTCAGATGGACGAAGTCACAGATATAGAGTCAGGGAAATGTTGTAGAATTGTGGCCTACAATGAAATCTCTAGAATTGGCTAAGTACCAAGAGATCTTGAAGAAATGATTAAGTACCTAGAGGGTGATTGGAAAACCTAGAGGATGAGAGATCCAATGACCCAAGAGGTCACCACCTATCATAGATAAGATGGCCTAGAGGGTGAGAGATCTAATGGTTTAGGAGGTTGCTACTTGTCACAAATTAGATGACCCAAAATATGAGAAATCTGATGGCTCATGATGTCTCGTAGACTCATGATGAAATACTTAGAAAGGTTTCTAAGTATGGGTGCAAAGTGAGTGTGGTGGAACACGAAGGTGAATTTTGGAGGACAAGGAAGTATGAAAATATATGCCTTAGACCCACGGTGAATCCATCATGATAGATCGATGGTCGAGATCAATCCGAGATCTGATCAGATGATGGCTATGATATGAGGGTTTGAACTATGTGAGACTTGAATCAACGGTCGAGATCAATCTGAGGTCTATATTGAACAATTGTTGTGCGTAGTGGTTGCATGGTGTCCTTTTGAGGACAATTAAGTAGATTGATGATTATGATTGAACGAAGGTCCAAATGGGATGACGATTGTGTGGTGTGGTTACATGTGGTCCCTATATGTTAAAGAAATCCACGGTCCAGATCAAATCAAGGATAGATCTGACGACTGTTGAGTGTCATGGTTCATGCTCTGTCTAGAGAGCGGATGGCGTGCGATGGAATTAAATTGAAAATTTGGTTCGAAGAATATTTTTGTAGAAAGATTCAAGGAGATTCAAAGGAATATGAAGCCAAGCCCATGTCAACATTCTTTGGATATGTGGAAAAACCTTTGGATGTATGTTTTGTATAAATAACAATGCTTGAATTCAGTTAAAGGTGTGGAGAGTATAAAAATAATATGGAAGAGTTAGAGATGTGAGTAAGTGGATCGTATGAAGAGAATATTTGAGGCTCTGAGGTCTAAGGATGCTAGAGAACAAAAGGAAGATAGTGTAAGGGAGGCTGGGAGGTGCGAGGACAAAGGAACTTCAGAAAATATGCAAGATTTTGAACTGTGAAAATAGAGATAAAACAATAGACTAGTGTAGATGAAGGCTTGAATGGAAGAGATAATATGGTATTATTGATAGCTTAGAAGAGATTAATCTTGCTGGTAAAATTGGTATCTATAGGTAGTGCTGAGTTGGTGCTCAGCCAAGGGGATTGGTGTCTCCTGCAGGTTGGTTCCTGCAAACATTATTGTTGAGTTGTTGGTCATCCAAGGATACTGGTGTCTCCTGGCGGTTGGTGCCTAAAAACATTATTGATGAGTTGGTGCTTAGTCAAGGAAATTGGTGTCTCATGTAGATTGGTTCTTGCAAACATTATTGTTGAGTTGGATATTAGTCAAGGAGATTGGTGTTTCTCTTATATTGGTGCCTGCAAACATTATTGTTGAGTTGGTGCTCGGTCAAGGGGACTAGTGTCTCTTGCAGGTTGGTTCCTGCAAGCATTGTAATAGTGGGTCAGTGTCTAAAATATTTTATTAAGAATGTTTTTTTGGTTTTCTCTCATTTGGGTTTCCAAGTTAAATCTTCGTGTACTGTGGATTATGTGTCTGTATGTGCATTTATTATTAAGTAATTATGATTGATGAAGTAAAAAAAATAGATAAAGATTGTAATAAAAGGAAAATAGTCTTATACTGATTCAACCCCCTCTTAGTGTAAGTAAGTGTGCCAACAGTTGGTATCAGAGCAGGTTGCTTCATAATCAATCTAACCACTGGAAGGTGAATCCCTGCAACACACATGGATAAGGAAGGTATTTATACAAACAAAGATCCATTCTTTGATGGATCAAATTATGCATTCTGGAGCATGCAGATGAAAACCTATCTAATGTCTCTTGGATTTAAAGTTTGGAATGCAGTTGAGAATGGTTACACAGCTCCAACAACCCCACCTGTACTTCCAACTGCTATAAACCTCAGTGACAATAATTCTAAGGCCAAGAATGCCATTCTATGTCGTCCGGAAGAATCAATGTTTGTCAAAGTCATGCATTGTGCCTCAAAAAAAGAGACATGGGACAAATTACATAAATTTTTTGAAGGAGACGACAACGTCAAGAAGGAAAAATTACAAACCTATAGAGGATAATTTGAAACTCTTGAGATGAAAGAAGAAGATAGTATTGCATAATACTTTCTTTGAATATATAAGATTGTCAAAACCATCAAAGGATTTGGTGAATAGATTAAATAAACCACTGTTGTGAAAAAAAACTCTTAGATAACTTCCCTCAAGATTTGATCCCAAGATATATGTCATTGAGGAAATGAAGGCTCTAGACAATTTAACAATGGATGAATTGCATGGAATTCTCACTGCATATGAAATGAGAATAGAAAAGGATAAGCAAGAAAAACTAGCAAGGAAGGAAACAACTTTCAAAGCATCAAAGAAGACAAAGACAAAAGAATATAGAATATATGAGAGCTTAGACACCGAACTAGATTAGGAAGAAGCTAACTTTGTCAGAAAGCTCAAGAGGGGAACAAACAAATACAAAGGTAAGCTTCCCTTCAAATGCTTTAACTTTGGAGAATTAGGACACATTTCTTCTAAATGTCATTATGCAAAAAATGGAAATTGCAATGTGAATGGAGATTTTAGCTTGAAAATGTAAAACAAGGGTAAGACTGGAAAGAAGAAAAAGTTCTATAGACAAAATAAGAATAGATATACCATTGAAGACAATAACTCATTTGATGATAGTGACAATGAAACAAAATAAATTATATTTATGGGTGTCAAACAAAGAGTGATGTCCTAGAAAATGGAAATGCATACCTAACATAAGAAGAAGACTTTGAGATTGATGCGGAAGTAAATCTTGAAGGAGAGCTCATATCTGCTCTAAATGAAATAGAGAAACTAAGGAACAAGAAAGGACTACTAAAGGAGCAACTAAAGAAGTACAAAAAATAAATGCTCAGTTTAAAATAAATATTTGATGAAACTGAAAAATCATCATCAATTTAAAAACACAAGTAGAAGAGGCAAAGAGAATTTAAGAAGTCTTAAGAGCCCAACTAAAATAAAAAGAAGATAGTTGCAACAATCTAGAATCTGAAATAGTCTATCTAAGAAAGGAGTTGGAAAAATCACATGCCGACACCAAATTCAAAAAGAGCTATACAACCTTGAATGAAATCCTAAACCATCAAAGATCACCATTTGACAGGACTGGTCCTAGGTACAATGAAAAGAAGGATCATGCTAATGAAGAAATCTCAACCTCTTCAAAACAATCAAGTGAAGAAAGGACCAAGAGTTATGTTGATATAATCAAGAAGTCTATCAAGTTTGAAGACAACATGAAGGAATATTAGTATGTTCCACAAGAGACAAATCTTCCTCACAAGGAAAAAGTTAGGAATATTAACATGTGTGTGTGTACAAAGCAATACAAAATTTTCAAAGTGAGGATGTTGTTGATCTTTTATACACATTTGTTTTTTACTTTAAGACGACATTGAAATAATTTTTTTGTTATTAGTATTTTATTTTTAAATACCTTGTATAAACTCCACGTTGAGCACATAATCCCACATATCCTTCATACTAGGTTGTAAAAATATCCTCTTGGATTAATTACATAAGTCAACAATATGTGGATATTCCCTTGTAATTAATGTGCTTTTCTCATAATCTTGCTTGAGAATTATGTTTTTTTTTCCAAGGAAAAAAGCGTAAATTTTATTCATATAGAAAAAATTTACAATTTGAAGAATGCACGAGGAGTCATGCATTTAGTTTGGCTAGCCTCAAAGCAAGACATTATCTCCTAGGAAAGCTAGAACAATACAACAACTAAGTAATATAAAATACATAACATAAGATCATGGGGAAGAAAGAGCAAGCCCAACATGGAAAAGAGAGGGACCGAAAAGACCCCATCCTAAAAATCTCGTCAGAAGCAAGCAACGAACAAAAACCACAAAGAAACCCTAGATTCCAGACATACTAGGTTAGAGCGGCATACATCCTCCCAGAATCAGGACCAAAAACGGAAAATGCATGGCCAAGAGAAAGATATGGAACAAAGCTTCAAACTCCAACACTAAAAACTGAACATGACACCAACTCCTTAGCATCAGAGTGATGAGGCTCTAAGTATACATAAAAACTTAAATGAACTGACATAAGAAAGAATCAGAAACTAGAAGAGGATCCAAACGGATGCAGAGGAAAGAGTTTTCCCCAAGAGAAAAACCCCAGCAATGAAAACAATGGGACCAAACGCCCAAACAAACCAGATCCACCGAGAAGAGCCACACAAAATCACATCCAACAAGAAAGACCAGGAGAGGCCTAGCCATACCATCAAGGAAACAATGAGTAAGCATGGGCATCATAAGGAGACAACTAAATATTCCTGCACCGTAACGACACACCTGACTTGATCGAATCACAAAACAACAGAGCCGCATCATTGCTTGCAAGACTGGAAGCCAGAAAACCCAAATCTGGCAGACCGATGATCTCCAAAGAACTCATAAAAAACAAAAACAAGCATGCTTCAGGCCACACCATTGACTATCGCAGACTGTGGCTAGGTTAAATCCAGGCCATAGTCCAAAAGTCGAGCCCCATTGCGTGTTTTTTTCATTCCCCCTAGCAACACACCTGACCTGATTTGGTGGTGGAAAATCATATGAAAGCTAAGGTGCCCCTCCAAAATTAAAATTTTCACGTGGATGGATTTAAATAACAAGGTTCCTACCTATGAGGTTTTACAGAAAAATAATTCTTTTGGCCCAGGTTGGTGTATTCTACGCCAACAAGTAGAGGAAACAATAGATCACTTACTTCTGACTTCTTCCCTATAATATTCCCAAGTGGATCTACCAGGAAATATTATATATATTGAGTTTCTGATTGTGGTATTTTGTCAAACAATTTGCAATTTGTCTTCTTGGATTTGCGCCGGGGTTTAGTCTTATGGTTTTGGAAACAATTAAATGATTCATATAAAGAAAAAAACTGATAAACAACAAGATATAACAAGAGTAACACAAAGAATGCACCACAAAACCTCAAATTTGCAATTTATTTAATATATAAGCTGACCTCAATACAAGAGATGAACAAATCTGGAAATAAGATGGAATAATGATGTATGTGGTTGAGAATAGCTCCAAGGTACAATAATAAGAGAGAGATGAGCTTTTCGAAACCCCAAAAGCTACATGCAATATCTAGAAGATTAATTTATTTCCCTTCTATTATTTGGTTGGAAGTTCTGGCTGGGTTGCGCCCCCCTTTGGCTAGAAAACCTCCTTGGAATTTCGGCCCTGATGAATTTAGCCTCCAAACACTGCAAGGGTGATATATTGTTGAAGGAAAGGTTATGGCTATCACCAATGATGAGTTCCTTTGGCTGTAGTTGCATATTTGACCCTCCAAAGCTCTGTATCTCTACGAACAAATGCGTCGTCCTTCAGAAATTTTCCTAGCTTGAAGAATAAATGGATATGGGATGATAAACCCCCAAAAAATGAAGAGAAAGGTCACCCTAGGGGTAGAAAACTCTTATGTATAAATTTCTACCTAATATCCCAAATCCTCTAGCCAAATTGAACTACTCTTTCCTTGACAGTGCACCCCAATCCAACATAAACCCTAAAAAATGCACCCTTGCTTCCACAAAACACTATTGAAGCTGCTCTAAGATGAATAAAATGCTGAGGGTGGAATATTTCACCACCTTGGCCAAGATTGGATCATGAACATATGAATCTTTTACCTCCTTGCTGATATGTAGGGTTTTTTCACTCAAAACCCTCAAAACGCCCAAGTTGTAGAGCTCAAAGATGCAAGTGAGAAATGATCAAGAATGCATGAGAAATCCACCCTCATTCCTTTTATCCCATCTTCTAATTCTCACTTAAATAATTATTTAGGATTTCTAATGTTATTTTCTCCAATTATTTCATAAAGTCACTTTACCTTTTTCTCCTTAATCTTTGTCACCTTTTGAAATTAACTTTAATTATTTGGTGACCCCCTTTTTGCACTCTTATATCCTTTTTTCTTAGTGAGACCATAGCCTAGGGGAAAAAACTAGGCTACTAATTCACCCATGGTCAATATCACATGGAAAGGGACATTACAGTCTCCCCTGCTTGAAATTTCTTTCCCACAAGAAAGATCCGAACATTGATGCTGCAAAATTTGTTCACCCTCCCAAGTGGCGTCCTCTATTCACAAACTTTTCCATTTGATCAAATACTCCTTGATGCTTCTGTTTCTTAGCTTATTCTCCCTTATCTCCAATAT
>JASDQU010105441.1:35197-50397 GCA_032191745.1 Picea mariana | reverse complement strand
AAAGGAAGATAATGTAAGAGAGGCTGGGAGGTGCAAGGACAAAGGAAATTTTGAAACTATGAAAGATTGTGAACTATGACAATAGAGACATAACATTAGACTGGTATAGATGAAGGCTTGAACCGAAGAGATAATCTGGTAATATTGACAACTTGAAGAGATTGATGTTACCAGTAAAATTCATATCTATATGCAGTTTCGATTTCTTGCTCAACTAAGGGGATTAGTGTCTCTTGCAGGTTTATGCATGCAAACATTATTGTTGAGTTTGTTTTCAGTCAAGGAGAGCAGTGTCTCCTGTAGGTTGGTGCCTGCAACCATTGTTGAGTCGGTGCTCAGTCAAGGAGACCAGTGTCTCTTGTAGGTTGGTGCCTGCAAACATTATTGATTTAGTGGTCAATCAAGGATATTGATGTCTCCTACAGGTTGGTGCTTGCAAGAATTGTAACAGTAGGTTGGTTCCTACAAGATTTTGTTAAGAAAAATTTTGTGGTTTTCTCCCATTTGGGTTTCCACATTAAATCTATGTGTATTGTGGATTATATGTTGGTATGTGCATTTATTATTAACTACTTATGATTGATGAAGTAATAAATTGATAAATATTGTAAGAGAATGAAAATTAGTCCTATATTGATTCACCCCCCCTCTCAATTCAAGTAAGTGTGCCAAAAATTGGTATCAGAGTGAGGTTCCTTTAGAATCAGTCGAACCATTGGAAGGTGAATCCTTGCAACACACATGGATAAGGAAGGTTTTTCTACAAGAAGAGCTCCATTATTCGATGGATCAAATTATGCATTCTATAGAATAAGAGCAAAAACCTATCCGATGTCTCTTGGATTTGAAGTTTGGAATGTAGTTGAGAATGTTTACATGACTCCAACAACACCACCTATACTTCCCACTGCTATAAAACTCAGTGAAAACAACTCTAAGGCCAAGAATGAAATTATATGTGGTCTAGAAAAATTATTGTTTGTCAAAGTCATGCATTGTGTAATGTCCCTAGTTTGAAACCCTTTGTAATTGTACATATAGGTTGGTGATCCATTGGTACCAATTGTTAATGTAAATGTACATATAGTTTGGTGAGTTGTTGGAACCAAGTCATTGTTTTGCATGCACACGAGTAGTGCACAAAAATTGTTATCAAATAAAGGGTGTGCACATTTCATAGTGATGTGTGTACATGATTAATTGCACATGGATTACCTGGAAGCGCACATCAAACTGAGTTGTGTGTGTATTTGAGGCCATAGAGCATGTTTGGTTATGAGGTTGGTGAACCAGGATGAAAATAGGCCAATGCACCTATCCATGTAAAAGTAATCACACTCAAGTTATTAATATTATCACATCGTTGCACGTAGACAGATCAGATGAAAAGAGATGGGGGGATAACTCCACCGAAAAAGGGAAAAAAGGGTCAAACAATCTGAGAGAGAACGAATATTACCTTATCTGCAAAGAAAATATTATAAGGGATTTTTTGTATTGTAACCAAAGATTATTTATTGTCGAAGAGGTGGGTTGTCATGCCTGTGAGAACTCTCTCTAGGTGAGAGATTTTTTGTTGAAGAGGTGGGTTGTCAGGCCCGTGAGCATTCTTTCCAGGTGAGATTTTTCCTGGGAATTGTTCCTTGGTGCATTGGGCATTAGTTACAGGGCTCTGAGACTTCATGTTCATCCTGTTGTTGGAAACTTGGAAGGGAAGTGGGGCAGTCGAGGGACTATTGGGCAAAGAAGGGGCACACTTCCTTGGGTGTAACAGGCATGAGGGGAATGAGAGACTGTTGGTTTTCTGCAATAGTGGCACATTGTACTATGAAATTATGTTGATTATTAGACCTTATATTTTCATTAGGAACCTTTTTTCCCTGGTGGAGTTAAGTCCTAGCTCGAGGGTGACATGCTGCTAAAAATATATGAGCAACGAAGTCTATGGCTGGGAGGAACGTCCGAGTTCTGCACGTAGTTGGTGACCTTTCATAAAAGATAAGTGTCTTTATCTTCTTGTCTCATTTACTGTGTGCTTAATTATCTATGTTTAATATGGGTTAAATTATTGTATGTTGTTTCATATAAGTAATTGTTGTTATTCTATATTATGTTGTTTTCACATGTAAGTGTGGTGTTGATAGTGAGTATTTGTTGTTGTGCATGAGTATGAAAATTGTTGTTAGTTTTCATGTTATGTTAACCTATGATATTGGTTATGAGTTTCTGAGAAAAGGTTAGAATGGACGTGTGTGCAGGGAAATACTCTATGTGCAGCATAGGTTGTATTTACTTATGTGCACAGGGAAGAAGTCTGCACGCATGAGGAGAAAATAATCAGTGTGTAATTCCAAAATGGTTGGACAAGGAGTGGTGACCTCATGTTCGGTATGGAATATGCATACAATAAATAAGTGTTCTTCGTATGCTTGGGTACATAGTTGCATCGTGTTATTTCCATTGTTTTAAGTTGTGTAATAAGAGGAAAGCTCGTGTAATGCAACTAAGCTTGGGGATGAGCGCGTTACTTCAAGTATTACTTTGCAGACTAATGTTGTAGAGTAGAATATGGGAATTGGATTTCAGAGTAGCATTTCTTAGTAGTAGGTTGGGTGAGGTTACAAATTAGTATCAAAACAGTTTGGTAAAATGGATGTTACAGTATTGGTATCAAAGAAGTTTGATATGTAATGGGGATGTTGCATTGTGGTATAAGAGCAGTTTGATAGGTAACAGGGATGTTACAATGTGGTATCAGAGCATTTTTATAGGTAACAGGGATGTTACACATTGTGCCTCAGTAAAAGATATATGGGACAAATTACAAAAAATTTATGAAGGAGATGAGAAAGTCAAGAAGGAAAAATTACAAACCTATAGAGGACAATTTGAGACCATTGAGATGAAAGAAGAAGAGAGTATTGCATAATAATTTCTTTGAATAGATAAGATTGTTAACACCATCAGAGGATTTGGTGAATAGGTTAAAGAAACCATTGTTGTGCAAAAAACGCTTAGATCACTTCCCTCAAGATTCAAGCCTAAGATATCTTCCATTGAGGAAATGAAGGACCTAGACAATTTAACAATGGATGAATTTCATGGAATTCTCACTACATATGAAATGAGAATAGAAAAGGATAAGCAAGAAAAACTAGCAAGGAAGGAAGTAACTTTCAAAGCATCAAAGAAGACAAGTATAGAAGAATACAAAACATATGATAGCTCGAACAACGAACTGGATGAGGAATAAGTTAATTTTGTCAGAAAGATCAAGAGAGGGACAGACAAATACAAAGGTAAGATTCCATCCAAATACTATAACCATGGAGAAATAGGACACTTTCCTTATAAATGTCCTTATGCAAAGAATGAATATAACAGTGTGAAAGAAGAGTGTAGTTTCAAAAGGTACAAAAAGGGTAAGACTGAAAAGAAGAAAATGTTATATAGACAAAAGAAGAATCTATATACCAATGAAGAGAACAACTCATCTAATGATAGTGACAGTGAAAAATAAGAAATCATATTTATGGGTGTACAAACATAGGATGATGTTCTAGAAAATGGAAATGAAGACCTAATAGAAGAAGAAGACTACGTGATTCATGTAGAAGTAGATCTTAAAAGAGAGATCATATCTGCTCTAAATGAAATAGAGAAACTAAGGAACAATAAAGGGCTACTAAAGGAGAAACTAAAGAAATATAGAAAATAAATACTCGGTTTAAAAGAAAGATTTGATGAAGCTAAAAATATCATCATTGGTTTAAAAACACAAGTAGAAGAGGCAAAGAGAATTGAAGAATTCTTAAGAGCCCAGCTAAAAGAAAAAGAATATAGTTGCAACAATATAGAATATGAAATAGTTTATCTAAGAAAGGAGTTGGAAAAATCACATACCAACACTAAATTTTAAAAGATCTCTACAACCTTGAATGCAATCCTAAATCATTAAAGATGACCATTTGACTGGACTAGTCTTGGGTATAGTGCAAATAAGGAGGTTGCTAACGAAGAAGCCTCAACCTCTTCAAAACAGTCAAGTGAATAAAGGAACAAGATTTATGTGTATATAATCAATAATTCTATCAAGGTTGAAGACAACATGAAGGATGATCAGTATGTTCCATAGAAGAAAAAAACCCCTCACAAGGACATAATCAAGAAGACTCTCCCATCAAGATGGAATCACACTTTTAGGTACCAAAATTATTTCCTTGGATATTGTTACTCTTACAATGGTTTTGGTCATAAGGTAATAGATTTTAGAACAAATGTAAGAAAATATTATATGAGGAACAACAACAGAGATACGCATGGATTGTTGAGGAGAAATTGCAACTTATTTTCCCCTTTGTTGAATTGTAACATCATATGTTATAACTGTGATCATTTTGGGCATATATCATGTTGGAAACATAATCCTTTGTGGTTGTTTTACTTGTAACAATAATGTCCATATGAAGCGTCATAGGTGATAGGAAGAGTCATGCGTTCGAGAATACCAATAGTTGCATGTTTGTGTATTTATTGAGCTTCATGATAATGGAATAATCATCCCCATGGGGTTATGAATTATGTCCACTCCTGGCTTGATAGTGGTATTAGAGCCAGAGATAACTCCATGATTTCTCCTACTGTTTCATTTCCCCTAGGGTGAAGAAAATGCCTCTTTCCTGCCTGACTGATTATATGGTCTCTTCTTAGTCTGTTTGATCGATTCTCTGGTGTCTTCTCAGTCTACCTCGGCTCTATCCATCAATATGTTAGTCTTTGATGTATCATTTCCTCATGACTAACATTTCATAAACCCTAACCCTAATATCAATTGGAGATTCGAACTCTCGCAAGGAGATTCCAAGTGCAATAGAAGTTAGCTCTAATATGGTCACATAGGGTTTTTGTATCAGTTCCTAGGGAATACAAACCAAAATCGACTCACTCTTTCTAGTGAAGTTCTCCCTCGACTGGCCAATGATTTGAACGTTAACTTATATGTCGTTGCAGCTCATTCTCACATTGTTTTCTATCCTATCGATTTGAAACCCTAAAATATAGCTCGATCGCGTAATTCTATTGCACTAGCACACAACATAACCTTAATATAGTCACATGAAATTATTGTCTCGACCTCACCTTAATACTATCGCCCAACCTCACTGTCTTGACATCACCTTAATACTATCATCTGACCTCTGAACTGAGTTATATGTGTTTGTCTATGTGTGTGTGTGTGTGTGTGAGGCAAGAGAACATGTTTGGTTATGAGGCTGGTGAGTCGAGACACAAATAGGCCAGTGCATCTATCCATGTAAAATTCATCACATTCAAGTAATTAACATTATCACATTGTTTCATGTATATAGATCAGATGAAAAGAGATGGGGGGATAACTCCACCGAAAAAGGGAAAAAGGGGCCAGACCATCTGAGAGAGGATGACTATTACCTTATTTGCATAGAAAATATTGTAAGAGTTTTTTTTGTATTGTAACCAGAGAGCATTTGTTGTTGAAGAGGCAGGTTGTCATGCCTGTGAGAAGTCTCTCTAGGTGAGAGATTTTTTGTTGAAGAGGTGGGTTGCCAATCCCGTGAGCATTCTCTCCAAGTGAGATTTTTGTTGGGAATTGTTCCCTAGTGCATTGGGCATTAGTTGCAAGGCTCTGATACTTCATGTTCGTCCTATTGTTGGAACTCTGGAATGGAAGTGGGGCAGTCGAGGGACTATTGAGAAAAGAAGGGGCACACTTCCTTGGGTGTAACAAGCGCGTGGGGAATGTGAGACTATAGGTTTGTTGCAATAGTGGCACCTTGTACTGAGCAATTATGTTGATTGTTAGACCTTATCTTGTCATTAGGAACATTTTTTCCTTGGTGGAGTTAATTCCTATATTAGGGGTGACATGCTGCTAAAAGTGTATGAGCAACAGAGTCTATGGTTGGAAGGAACATCTGAGTTTTGCATGCAGTTGGTGAATTTTCATAAAATATAAGTGTCTTTATGTGCTTGTCTCATTTACTCCGTGATTAATTATATATGTTTAATATGGGTTAAATTCTTGTATGTTGTTGCATATAACTAATTGTTGTTATTCTATATTATGTTGTTTGCACATGTAAGTGTGGTGTTGATAGTCATTATTTGTCATCATGCATGAGTATGAAAATTGTTGTTAGTTTTCATGTTATGTTAACCTTATGATATTGTCTATGAGTTTCCGAGAACAGGTTAGAATGAATGTGCGTGCAGGGAAATACTCTATGTGCAACATAGGTTGGATTTACTTGTGCGCACAAGGAATCAATCTACATGCGTGAGGAGAAAATAAGCGGTGTGTAATGCCAGAATGGTTGCACGCGCAGTACTAACCTCATGTTCAGTATGGAATATGCATGCAGTAAAGAACTGTTCTCAGTATGGTTGGGCACACAGTTACATTGTGTTACTTCCATTGTTTTAAGTTGTGTATGAGCACGTTACTTCAAGTATTAATGTGCAGACTAATGTTGTAGATGTTTATTATTTGGGTTGGTTTTCATTGATTTCAACCCTTGAAGAAATTTTGGTAGTGAATTCTAGTAGCACAAAGGTTTGGGTAATGGACCCAAGTTTTTTTGATGTGTAATGGTATGATTTTTAATATATTTGAATTTAATACTATTCTAGATGGATAGTACATGTCATGCCATTTCTAGTGGTATGTGGAACATCACATAACTCCTCACGGTTAGAGATTTATGGCCATGTGAAGTTGGAGAACCCTCATGAGTCATCTAGAAGCCCCAAAAGGTCAAAGTAGTCAAAGTGGTTTCAAAGAAGAAATTATTTAAATAATAAAGTGAAGTGATGAGTGTACTATAATTCAAAGTGGATACAAAATAAATTGTTTAAATAATAAAGTTAATGGAGAAATTACTAAGTGGACAAGTGGTTAGAAGTGGGTTAGCCCTAAAATAAGGAAAGTGGTTTAAGATGGTTAGAAGGTAACCCCTTGAGGAAGCTACATAAAAGTATAAATAAGAGGCAAGGATCTCTCATTTAATAAAACATGAGCATATTTAATATCTACAACTGACGGAGGTAACCTAAGGATATCTAAGGTGAATTTCAAAGGGAAGGTGAAGTAAAGAAGGCCTAAATTCAAGGGAGGATAAATTATTTTGATGATGCTTTCTAAGGTATGTTATTTACAGGTCATCTCACCATTTTCACAATAAAAAAATTTCTAGAATGATTCAGACCATGAAATATGGAGTCTGTTGAGGAAACATATCCAAGTAGTTGTTGAGTCTCCATTTTTCCATAAGATAATACCCTATATTACCCTCTA
Organism: Picea mariana; assembly: GCA_032191745.1. Taxonomy (NCBI): domain Eukaryota; kingdom Viridiplantae; phylum Streptophyta; class Pinopsida; order Pinales; family Pinaceae; genus Picea; species Picea mariana. The sequence goes on along the minus strand of JASDQU010105441.1, from coordinate 43,064 downwards.
TCTAAGTCTTTTTGCCTCTGTTATAAACCTATACTTGACTATTCCCTCCCAAAATACATGCCTAATAGCTATGTCATGTCTACAAGAGGTAATTGGTGATTTAAAGCATGCTTGTTTAACTTTCTTAAATTAATTTGATTGAAAGTGTTTTATTTTGTATAGTTATAATAATTTGATTTATGAGCAGTCTATTCGGCACTACCAAACACCATGTAATCTGGTACCGAATCCAATCCAGTACCCAAGACAGTTTTGATTCAGTACCAAGACGTGTGCTATTCCGGTACTCCTTGCTCTGTTCTATTCTGGTACCAGACTTGCGACTGTGTGCAATCCGATACTAAAACCTTTGTTTCGGGATGCACCAGTTGGACCTGGATAATGGTGGATATTTCGAGAAGACAATTGGATAGAAGTGTCCGAGTTAGTTCTCCAGTTGTAAGAGACTCCATCGCTCATGCACTTCTTGTCATGAGGATGGAGTCGACTCCTCAAAATTTGATGTAAATCTTAATTCTAGAATTTCCCAAATTGTTTAATGTTTATCCATAAATATTGGTAGTATCAGCTTACCTTATATAAGGAATGTTGTGTAGAAAGGAATGTAAGAAATATACGATAAAAATCATACAGTACTTGTCATCGTCATGTATGAAGTAAAAGACTGTTGATCCAATTTACCAGCTAAATTAATACAGAAGATCTTTTATGACAATTCTTGGATGTGAGTGAAGTTTTAGTCTATTAACTCCTTAAGAGGTTCCTTGTTGGTTCGGAAAGGGCCCACCACCCCAACTAAGGTAAACCTCATTGTATACGTTCTGTGTGTTTGTAGTTTACAGCAGTGTGTGTGTGTGATTTGTCTTTATTTCATTCTCAGGATTGAGCATCGAGTTCCTTATTTTGGATTGGTGTGTAACAACAAGTGTTATATTGAATAGACATTTTATTCTCATATGTTGAAGATACTTATCTCGTAATTTGAAGTGTGAGACTGATATTTTAAGTTTATGATTGTAGTATCGCAAGGGAACGGGAGAATTTATCTTTCATCTTCACGTGCTATAATGAATTCTTTCAGTGATACTGAATTCCCCTTTGCTGGTTTGATTGAATTACATGAAGTTGAAGTTGGTTTTTTTTGTTTCAAGAATGGTTGGAGTTGATTGTTTTAACTGCTACAGGAGACAAGCTTCTTAAAATTCATCTTTTCAATACAAGTGCCTAACATGAACAGACTTGTTTCTTTGAGACAACATTTCTTTGATTGACTATTTGTCTAAGTTTCATTATCAGTTTTAGGTTCAGAGGATATTTTGAAGTATTTAGAGATCTTAGAAATGGATTTTTTATGTTATTAATTATTTCCTATATGCAATAGACTTAGATAGGTTACTTGTTCTCAGAACATATGGTGTAACGAATCTTTTGATTATGAATCCCAGATTGACATTTAAATGAGTGTGAGATATACAGTGAACATATTTACACACCAACATTTTGGTGCCATTGTCGGGGAGTTGTAAATGGTAACAGGTAGCATATTTTTTTTGGTTTGATGAAGTATTGGATTGGATTTGAGGATAATCTGAGGGCAGAGAGAAGACAGTAAGATGAAAGGTAAGAACCTGTGCATCCACTTTGGTGGGGTTGCTCCAAAGTCAGGTTTTCCTCCTACCTTTAATTAGGAATCTGCATTTTCATTGATTTCATTTTTTTTATGAGTAGGTACAGGGATAATAAAGGCAAATTTATTGCTCCTAAAATCTCAGAAAAACCAAAAAAACAAACAACAAAGAAAACCCCCCCTTATACTAATTCATTGAAAACTCATGCAGGAAAAATTCTTAGAGAAGAGAGCTCAAAGGCAGCCATTGCAACAATAGAAAAAGGCACCATATCTGAAGCCATTGTTCAGATTACAAACAGAAGGCAACAAGAAAAGGAGATAGCACTAGCGACCCCATCCATAAGAGAAGCTGGAAAAGAAGAAGAGGTGATAATAGAAGAGGTTGCATTTGCTATTGGAAGACCACACAAAACCTTGGAACAGCCAGAGATACTAGAGAACCCGGTGGTGGAACCATCACTCAGTGGAGAAAATTCACCACCCCCCTACAGAGTGCTCGAAAACATGGCAGAAGAAGAGGGAAATGCAGTCAATGAAACAGATACATTTGGATTCCCCATACTGGATATGGCTAAAGACATTGCTATGAAGAACATTCCATTATCTTCACTTCCACATTTCAGAGGTATGTCGACAGAAGACCCTGACTCATTTTTATTTGAATCTGACATGTTGTGTAGGATCTATAACTACACAGATAATGCTCAAAAATTAAAACTTTTTCCAGCCACACTAAAAGATTCGGCACTACGGTGGTTCATGAGCTTAGGGGAACACACAATTTTGTCTTGGTATGGTATGAAGGAGACCTTCCTCCAGAAATACCAGGATTACTGCAGACCTAGGGATGTTAGTAATGATATATTCAAAATGTGATAATCAGAAGAAGAAAGCTTAGAAGACTACTTAGAAAGGTTCTTATACAATTACCAAAAGACTAAGCAGTTTTCCTTAGATACAGCTACAGGTAGGACTGTCTTGACGATTGCATTGAAGTGTTAAACCTTATGAGTTCTGGGGACATATACCAAAAACCATTTACAGACATAGTAGAGTACTGTAAAAGATACTCTCGCAGTCAAGCTAAAACAGGGAAAAGTATAAGGGACCCTACCAACAGAATTGATAAACCCACTTCCAGAGGTGTCACAAGGATTGAGCTAGGAAATCTATTAGAAAACTTTAAAATATATATCCTACACACCATCAGCTCCCAACTAGATACCATGCAAATTAAAAGAAAACAAGAGGAAGAAAATGGTGTGTTAGCAATCTTCTGTCATCGGTGTAGGAGGAAACACCCTGAAAAGGAATGCCCCCTCAATGTTATTGAACTCTGTGGTATTTGCACAGAGAACCATCCTACTAATGAATGCCCTTATCTCCCCAGACTCAAGGCCATGTTCAAGGGAGGAGGAGAACCTGAGACATCTTACCCCCCTAGGAGACCATGGAGACAATAAAACCCCAACATGTTTGTCAACCCAAGTACACAATACCCCCAACAGCAATGGGTACCTCCCATGTCTTATCCTCAGTGGTCAACACAAACCCAACCTTGGCAACAGGGGTGGAGAGGACCTGTATATGGAAATGTCCCCTTTCAACCAACAAATTTTCCCACCTATCCACAATATCCTTTGAATATTTCACAATTGCTCCCGGGTTTTAACCCCCCTGCGCTTCTTCCACCCCCACAATCACAACAACCACTTGCACTACCCATGAATCCAAATATGCAGCAACCAATGCAAGCTTCACCCATCCAAAACCTTCCTCGGCCTACTCCTATTCTTGCACAAACCATCCCTAACCCAAATAATAGATCGACACAACCTATACAAAATGTTGAAGTACAAACCTTTCCTACATATGTAATAATGCCAGCTCCATTTAATGGAATTGAATTAAGGTCAGGAAGGATTGTAAACAAAACAAATCCCACTATGGTCATTCAAGAGGAACACGTGCATAATCACACAAACCAAGAGGAACAAATAGGTGCCAAAATGGTTCAAAGAGAAGAATAGATGACTGATCCAATGAACGAAGAAAGAAACACTCTAGTACCACAAGAAATCCCTTCTCCCAACTCCTTTGTAGCAGAAACACCCCATGAAGTGAATCCCCCTTACCCAGAAAGGTTTCTCATAAAGAAAACCGAGGAACCTCTAGAACATAATCTAGAGACTGAACCCCAAAATATATGTGTAAAGATCCCACTACTACAGGCCATTAAAGACATACCTATCTATGCTAAAATTGTAAGGGACCTTTGCATTAAAAATCCAGGTAGAAAGAGGAAGGAACCTCCTGTCATACGGGTGGTAGGACAGTTATCCGAGTTTATAACAGAAATGCCTTCCAAGTATAGTGATCCAGGGAACCCAGTGGTAACCATAGAAATCAATGGTGTTTCCTTGCCTAACACATTGATTGATCTAGGGGCAGAAATAAATGTGATGTCAGTAAACACTATGAAAACACTACAACTATATCACTTAAGACCTACACAAACATTGCTAGAACTTGCAGATAAAACAATCATCACCCCAGCAGGAAGTTTAGATGATATAACAATGAAATTGGCCTCTTGGGAATACCCTATGGATTTCTTGGTAATCCATCCCAAATCCCCCAAACCAGGACACATAGTGGTAGTAGGCCGACCTTGGTTGGCCACTGCTGATGCATTCATCAGTTGTCGATCTGGAGAAATGACAATTTCCAATGGCACTCAAAGTCAGAAACTTATCCTTTTTCCTCTCGCCCAACCAGCCATGGAAGTCCCTCTCTGGTTGGAGAATCTGTATGGGGAGGAGGACTGTACCCAGTCCTTGTTGACACTTGAACAAGTAAAAGGAGTACAAGAACACTCTAAAGAACAAATCCTAAGTCTATTCTTGGTTGCTTCGGCATGCATTGACTATCCCCAATCTTTCCCCAACCACACACACATCTTTAGCCCTAAATTTCAAGAAATTTGGCACCCTTCTACTTCTACAACAACCACTCTTTTGCAAATAGAGGAAGGGAAGGAGTCTACTATCCAAGCTATAGAAATCATACCTGGGAATTCCCTGTATATCAATGGCAGCCTATAAATAGATCAACAACAAAAGCTGGTACAATTGATTCAGGGGCAATCCGATGCGTTTGCATGGGATTACTCTGACATGAAAGGGATCCACCCAGATACATGAGATACATGTATGCATCATATTTACACTAATGATCAAATCAAACTTATCCGAAAACCCTAGAGAATAATGAACCCAACCTTGAAAGATATAGTAAAGGAAGAACTCCAAAAACTCCTACAAGCCAATTTCATTTACCCTATATCAGATAGAAAATGGGGCTCCCCATTAGTTATTGTACCAAAGAAAAACGGGAAATGGAGGATTTGTGTGGACTTTAGAGAGCTAAACAAGGCCACCTATAGAGACTACTTCCCTTTACCTTTCATAGATCAGGTCTTGGATACTTTATCTGGGAAGAGGTAATTTTCTTTTCTGAATGGTTTTAGTGTCTACAACCAAATACAAATTTCACCAAAAGACCAGAATAATACCACATTCACCTGCCCTTGGGGAACCTATGCTTATAGGGTTCTCCCCTTTGGGTTATGTAATGCCCCTACTACCTTTCAAAGGGTTGTCTTGGCTATTTTCTCCGATCTGACCAATGATTGTGTGGAAGTCTACATGGATGACTTCACGATATATGGGAATGATTTCCAACATGCATTGGATAATTTGAAGAAGGTACTGGTTAGATGTAAAGAGACCAACCTCTCAATCAATCACGAAAAATCAAGAATGATGCTTACTGAAGGAATCGTTCTAGGTCACCACATCTCCAGTACCAGAATAAGAGTGGACCTTGCCAAAATCGACATTATTTCCCAAATTAAGATCCCTAGTTCACAAAAGGAAATCAGAAGTTTCTTAGGGCATGCCGGCTACTATAGGAGGTTTATTCAAAATTTTACAAACCTAGTTGCCCCCCTTTTCAAACTACTAACGAAAGATGTTGAATTATGTTGGGATGATCAATGCCAAATCTCTTTTGAAATCTTAAAAACAGAACTGTCAAGTGCTCCTGCTTTGAGAGGTCCAAACTGGTCTCTTCATTTCCATATCTGTATAGATGCCTCAAATACCACTTTAGGAGCTGTATTAGGACAAAGGGAAGGGCATATTCCTTATGCTATATACTTTTTTAGTAAGAACCTCTCACCTACTGAAGAAAACTATATTGTCACAGAGAAAGAATTCTTATCAGTAATACATGCCATCAACAAGTTTAGACACTATATAATAGGATATGAAGTTTTTGTGCACACAGATCACTCAGCTATCAGATTTCTAATGAATAAACCTTTTAAAAATGCTAGAATAACTAGATGGCTCTTGTTACTACAAGAATTTAATATCACTATTATAGATAGTCCTAGAAGAGATAACTTGGTCGTTGATTTTCTATCTAGGCTTATCCATACAGGTGACAGTACTCCAGTAGATGATGATTTTCCGGATGAGAATTTATTTTCCATTTCTACTTTCACCCCTTGGTATGCAGATGTAGCCAACTATTTGGTAATTGGAAAGCCACCTCAAGGTATGACATCCAGAGAAAAATAGAGAATCATTCAGCTAAGTGCCAATTATATGTGGCATGAAGATACCCTATACCAAACAGGACCTGATTTGGTAATCAGAAGATGTGTCCGAGAAGATGAAATGTAGGATATCTTCAGAGCCTACCATGATGGCCCATGTGGTGGCCACTTTGCTGACAAAAGGACATCTTACAAAATCTGACAATCTGGCTATTATTGTCCGACCATTTTTAAAGATGCAAAGAAATACGTGGCTAGTTGCGATGATTGCCAAAGAATGGGAAGACCTACATCAATCGATGAAATGCCACTTCAATCCCAAGTAGTAATCGAACCCTTTGAAAAATGGGCCTTAGAATTTGTAGGGCCTATCAATCCCATGTCCCGGAAGAAAAAGTACATATTAGTTTGCACAGACTATGTAACAAAATAGGTAAAAGCCAAGGCCCTGTATTCATCCAATGAACAATCTGTTGTAGATTTTCTCTTTGAGGAAATTTTCACTCGTTTCGGGGTACCTCGAGAGATAGTCACTGATCAAGGAACACAATTCACCTCAAATTTGGTTAAGGCCCTCACCGAACAATACAAGATCAGACACAGAAAGTCTTCACCCTATCACCCCCAAGCCAATGGCCAAGTAGAATCGACCAACAAAGTGATAGAGGCCATCCTCACTAAGGTTGTTCAACTGCATCACAAAGACTAGACTGATAAGTTTCTCGAGGCCTTGTGGGCCTACAGGCCTAGAGAAATACAACAGGCCATACACCATATGAGTTGGTATATGGGAAGCAGGTACTACTGCCCATAGAGTTTCAGGTAAAGACCTTCAGAACTGTTGTGCAATTAGGAATGGACCTGAATGAAGCTCAAAAATASAGGATATTTTGAAGTATATAGAGATCTTAGAAATGGAATTTTTATGTTATTAATTATTTCCTATATGMAACAGACTTAGATAAGTTACTTGTTCTYGGCACATATGGTGTAAYGACTCTTTCTATTACGAATCCYGGATTGACATTTAAATGAGTGTGAKATATACAATGAACATATTTACRCACCAACAGTAGTTGTGATAAAAATTTCATCTTGTGGGTCATTGTATTTTTGGAGTTACACTCCGTGGAAAATAGGGTTTGTGGCTAGTCCTGAAATTAGTTTAAAACAAGTGTTTCAGGTAAAAACGTCATAACTTCTTCATAATAGATCCAAATTCAGTATGACCAAACTTATTAGTTAGAGTACAGTATTTATTATTCTATGTACCATTTCAGATCCATACAACAAATATTCCATGTGGGGCATGCTCTATAAATCCATTCTCTAGAATAAGCCAGAATTCAACAAGGCATGCCATTTTTGCTATAACTCTTTTTCTAAGAGGTTCCAAGTAGTGAAACCTGGAAGAATTGCATAAAAGACGCAAAAGAACATCGTGTACTATTTTCATATATTTATTCATTATACGTACATAGGTATGATTATTTCAAGTTACGGTTGTTGACTAATCCTAAATTAGTCATGTGAGACTAAAGTAAAGTTTGATGAAAATGCTAGTCTCTTGTTGTTAAAGTTAAGGAAGATTTGTAGGTATGTGATAATATACA
>JASDQU010105440.1:97173-127268 GCA_032191745.1 Picea mariana | reverse complement strand
CGAAGGCTGAAGCCCTTAAACCAAGAAGTTGCAAAATGAGTTCTTAAGTGTTGAGTTATTGCGTGTAAATGTTAAGAACTAAAATTGCTTTGTGAAACTGAGAACTGTGAAAAAAGAAGGCTGAAGTCTTTGAACCAAAAGATTGCAAGTTGAAAGCTTTAGTGTGATTACTGCATGTGAAATATAAAGCAAAGTAAACAACTTGCGGAAAGTAAAAAGATTGATTAAGCCCTTAAGATATCGATACTTGCATGTATGTACGTAAGATGGAAGACTTATGAAACAGTTGCTTGCATGTAAAGTAAAAGATAGAATCGAAAAGTTAATTAACCAATTAGCGCATGCATGTGTGATGGGTGAAGCTTTAAGGAATTAAAGAAAGCATGCAAGGTAAAATAAACTGAAAGCAAAGATCCACAGTCCCTCCACGGGCTTTAAGCTAGCATATGTTATGAGATCTACTCTAGATTATTTTAAGTTAGGCATGCATGTAGAAATCACAACTAATCTAGCTAAACTAAGCAAGGAAAATAAACGAAAGAGATCTAATCTAAAACTTGCAAAAATAAGACGGAAAGGGAAGGAATGCAAGCCACTTGGGTACAATTCATTTGGGCTTGCTTTACAGTGATTTAGAGTAAAGGAGAAACGTTTACCACAATGAGAGGAGTTGTTTGAGGGTGTGTTGTGCACGAAATTGGGCAATATGCCCTCTTGTCCTAGTGAGAACCTGCAAAAATCAGCAAGCTATTGCTTGCTGATTTTAGCTGCAACACACTCAAAAGATGTTATGAAATTTCTGTTTTTAGGCAGAAATTACAAATATGTATAAACCAGAAAATTATAGTGTTTTAATTGACCTAACTAAGCCTATTAGCTACTAAAATCAGAAATGGAAGAGCATGGAAATAATCAGAAAATATTTTGAAGTGTAAATGAGAAGTAAGAGTAAATCCGTGCTTGGATCTATCCCAATAGCTTCCCCTTGAAGTAATCTGCAAGTTTTAAACAAAACGTGAGATGAATAGACGATGATTGCAAACACTAATAATATAAACTAATTTCTATCACTAGTAGATGCGAATCATATAAGCTAGCAATTATACAATCACTAAGCCTAGCCAAGTAAACTAATTTACCCAACAATCTATCTATAATCACTATAATATTTAAAACAAAAACAATTTCACCTCATAATCATGTGAAGAACCCAGACAAGTCTTGAGCTCTTTGAGTCCTCCAAAACTATTTCATTTTATTATCCAATGGAAAGAGGTTGTGGCAACTAATTGCCACAAGCCCTTCAAGAACAACACCAGTGAAAAAATACGACAATAACGAGAGAGATATAGAGAATGGGATAGTGAGAAACTAGTAACATAACAGTGCAATAATGAAAGGTGAAGAATGAGGGAGTGAGAGGTCTCTTAAATAGCTTGAGAAGCTAAGGAGACCCCTCTTGAATCTTCAACAAGTGTCAAAGATCCAAGGGACAAGACAACTCAAAAGGTCAAAGCAACCAATGAGGGACTAAGCTTTTAGGGTGAGGGGAAATGGCAAGAAGGTGAAGTGGATGGGGGAGAAAGCAAAGGAGGGAAATGTATGAGCTAAGAGGAGGCCGACGTACCAATTAAAAGATAGTTGAATGCTTTCCTAAGAGATGTTTCCAATTATCCAAGAGGAAGCGTGAGTTGGAAAAGGGCAACACGTGAGGCAAAAGAGGAAAGAAATGAGGATTTGAGTTGGAGTGTGTTGGGAGTGTGTCGGCACACTCCTTATAGGCACTCGATTGGTGGAGGAGAGGCCACACGCTTTGACTTAAAGCACAAACCCAAATTAAAACTTGATGTTTTCAATCCCACGTAGAGGGTGACGTGAGGTGTTTTTGAGTTAAAGCGTGAGGAGTGGGAGAGTATGGGATTACATGGAGGATAAGGAACCCACGCTAAGATTTAAGGGAGTTTCCAAACATCACGTGAGAGTGGGGACACATTTCCAAAAATGGATGCGTGAGTGTGACGTGAGGGACGTGAGCTCTTGACGCAAAACGTGAGAGTTGAGTTGGATTATGGTTGTCGTACGGGTACAGTGTGTTGAACAAACTCTTACTTGCAAACGATTAGTAGAGGAGAGGCCCCACGTTTCATTCCAAGTGAAGCTTTCCACTTTTGAAAAGGGAGTACGTGAGGGTGACGTGAGCTTACAGAGGAGCGTGGGTGGAAAGTGTTGGCACACTCCTTAAGAGTATGCGAATGGTGGAAGGGAAGGAGAGGACATTAACAAGAAAGGAGGGACCCGCGACTTGAGATTAGTTCCAAGTATTACGTGGGAGAGTGTACGTAAGGTTTCAACCAAAGCGTGAGGCACGTGAGGTATGAGTGAGCGTGGGTTTGGAGTGTGGAGTCCACACTCTAAGGTGGGACATGGAAGGTGAGGAAGGGCGTAGAGTGTAAGAGGGGATCCACAACTCAATAAAATAAGTTAATAAGTCAATTAAAGGATTAAAACATGCTCACGTGGGAAGGGAACGTGAGCTCAAATTGGGGAATTAATTAAAATGTAATTTTAATTAATTGGGGTTTTAAAAGGCGGTAATGGCTAGAAAAGGTTAGGTGGATATCTCTCATTATTATTTGCCACTTATTTCATCTATCATTATTACAAAAATGACATTTGCCCATGTCCTGGGTTTGGCAATTAAAAYCGCCATTTTTCGAAAAAACTYCTAAGTGGACAAACAACCTAACAAAACTTGTCCGACTGAACTGAAACTTGGTCCATGGGTGCAGAGTGTCTCATTAGCTTTCTTTTGAGTACAAATACCCCTATTGCAAATCCCGGGACCTAAGTTTTACATTAATTACCCAGAATTAATTAATTAATTAATCAATTAATTAATTCGGAACCTTAAAAAAAAACTCTAGCTATACTTGACGGAATTCCACGAAATTTTGTCTGTTGTCTTACATGGTCATTTACAACATTCTTAAACACTAGCTACCTAGGAATGACTTCATTAGAATGTCTTTCACCACTTTGGAGGATTTATTGGGTGGGAGTGAAAAACTCAAGGGAGATTAACCCGGCTGGTTAGGCCACATCAACCTCTTGAGGATAAAAAACACTAAGTGAAATGAACTCTCCTAATGAAGAAACCCTAAGGCAACTGACCTAACATGATCCATGTAGACCTATTACATTATAAACCCGCGCAGGGGTGCGGTAATCTCGCTTACAAAATTGTGTGCTAGAGCAAAAATGCCCTGTAGAACCAAAAAGTCTTCGACATGTTTGCATCTGTTGATGCATATCTTCATGATACATGGAGTTGACCCCCTAATTGAAGAGGCGGTCAACACCTCCTTTGGCTTACATGGCAGGATTGATGGGCATCTATTCCACCAAATTGCCCAGGACTTGCACCCAACCTCATCCCTTTTTAACCATGTCATTCAACAGTAGCAGGCCACAACTAGAATAAAATTGTGACAAGTAACTTATGCTTCAAAAACCTCACCAGTGAACCAAGGACTCATTGGCAATTGTGGAATACTATTGAAAGAAGAAAAGAAATCCACATGTGATGTAGATAAACAAGCAGCATATAATAACAAAAGACCGAGAAACTCCTAGAATAATGGAATGTTGATTGCAAACAATATTACTCAATATGTGCAAGATGGAAAAACTTCTCAAGGAGGTGACTTGGACATCTAATGAATACCCAAAAGGGGGAAGGCAATTAGAATATATAGCCACCAAGTAAAGTAACCTAGAGACCTCCAAAAACTGGAACGTATCCCTACGAGGGAGTTTGAAAATACAATGCCCACAGAAGAACAAAGAGACAAGTAGAGGTACCAATCCCTTCTAGTAGCAAAGTCACTAACAATCCGAACTTTGTGAAGGGAAGAGAAATTCTAAAGATTGCCCCGAGGTTCAAAGTGTGGGACCCAAACACCGCGTGGACAATGGAATAAGGCACTCACAACAAATGACACATTGTATCAAAAGGGTCTGTTATCGCGCAGTTTGTAGTTTAGGTCATAGACTAGAGGATAAGGGCCAAACTGGCGTAACAGGGACCTACCCCACCCAATGTCACCACAATGGGGAGGTCCTTTCTATATAGGGTGGCTAAGCCCAATGAAGACGTCCCTGGCAATCTGGGGTTTGAAAGGAAAAGGCTCAAAGGATTAAGGCAATGTTTCCCCTTCACAGATTACTGCCCAGAAGATAGTCAAGTAAAGAATAACCACAGAAAAGGCACCTGCTTGCGAGACAAGACAACAATGAAACTAGTACATGCAATAGTGGTTAATGCTTCATAAGTCAATGACTATCAAAATTTAATGTATACGAGTATATACAACAGTAATTATTGACGAAGTCAATGATTGTAATAATAACAATGGCAATATAATGTTACTTGTCAATAAACACTAGAATAATATAGCATCTAATGAAAATGAAACCAATGCATTAAATGTCATTTGTTGCTCATATACAATAGGTTGTTGTGTCAATATCCTAGGGATGACGTCAGCTTCCTTTAGGGTTAGATGGTTAAGCAATATAATAGACAAAGAAGGTCAACGTTTTGCTAATTTGCCAATGAAAATTACCAATTCATCAATGTCTATCATAGGATGATCAAGCCAACAATGTTTTCTATCAACAATAGTTCAAATAAGGCATGATGTCATCATTAATTGCAGAGTTAGAGGGCTTGCTGTGTCAGGTATGACGTCATCCCTGGTTAGTGCATTAGGGTTAGTTAGGGTTTCAAATTTGAGAGTTTGAAGAATGATTTTGCACAACAAGCTCAATGTTGGAAAGAATACCAATGCCTTAGGGTAATATGGAGTCAAAAGTAAGGGCAAAATCTCAGGAGGATCAAAATTTAAAGACTAGAAGGTTAGGTTCTATGGTGCTGCAATGGCAAGGCCCTAGAATCAAAACCCTAAGGGAAGGAGGCTCATTCCGGTGTTGCTTAAGCAAGACCTCATGCTCCTTCCTCTTTCTCTAAATACTCTTGGCAAAACAGCTAGCTTCAAAGTACAAATCTAAGGGAGAAAAGTGTTGCATGGGGACAAGGCTTTTCAAACCCTAGAAGGTTAAAACCCTAGGTGTATAATTAACTAGGCCTAGGACGTCTCCTCTATTCAACTTATACTTTAATGCTAACTCAGAAAAAGAGAGATAAGTGTAGAAACGACTAGGCTATATCTTCCTTAATCAATGGCTAAAACAAGTTTCTCAAGCATGGGGACATATAGCAAGGACCTACTTGTGTGCTTGCTACCTAGGGTTTCAAGATTAAGCAATATAATAGCAAATGTAAGAGATTAAACCTACAACCATTCATTTAAGAAGTTTTGTATGAAAAATTCACTTACATATCATGAAGATTCCACGCCTTGCTGGATCACTGAATAGCCTCAACAATTCGGCCTTGCTGCCAAAGATGCCCAAATGCTCCAATGAAGATGCCAAACAATAGATCGGGTAGTTACAAGAATAAACCAGGTTCTCAAATCTCCAAGATGCTCCCCAAAATCATAGATCTGCCTCTCCTCCAAGGAATGGTGCGCCCCCCTAGATGCCTGAAACCCTAGATAATTCTGCCTCCCTCCTAGGAACCTCCAATGGATCCACAAACTGGCTAGAATGATAGATCGGAACACTGCAATGAAAACCCAAGTGCTCAAATCATCAAAGAACCAGCTAGACCCTTGCATCTAGCCACCCTCAAAGAAATGGTGCGCCCTCCGCTTGGGAAATCATCCCACTCTCAATAAAAATAAAACCTCCACTAAAATACCTCTGGAAATAACCAAGAATGGTGCTAGGACACCTACAAACGAAACCCAAATATTCAATTCTCCAAGTGCCCTCTCAAACTCCTACAACAAATCTTTCTTCTATGGATGGTGCACCCCCCTTGCTGGAAACCCCCAATGGTGCGCCCTCTTCCTCTTCCTATGCCTGTGGCTGGTGTAGAACCCTCCTGCACTGAATAGATCGAAACTAGAATGGTTTGGGAGAGTATTGCATCTCTGAGACCACTGAATCTTCCTCTAGGTGGAATCTTTCACCACTGAATCGTCCTCTAGTGTTCGTTAAGTCAAAACCGTCAAAACCCCCCAGAAATGGGCCCTCTAGCTAGAAGCCAAATATCAAAATGATAGACATACATGAATGAATGAATAGAGGCCCTTGCCTTTCCTTTATAATTCTTGCTCACCTTGTCCCTCCAAAGTGATTTTCATTTTATTAATATTTAATTAATTAATTAAATCACTTTAATTAATGAATTAACCTTTTTACCTCTGAAAAGTGCCTTATCTCTCCTTGTGGCTTCCCTGGCCACTGAAAGTCACTTATGACCATCCCATCTTGTAGTGTTTCTCCTCCCGATTCCAATGAGCTATTACACTTAGAGGTTCCTCCAAGTAATGTGCCCAAAATGACTTTTTCAGTGAATTTAATTAACTTATAGCTCAAAATACTCAAAATCATGGAAATCGTCGGAATGCAATGAAACCAAAGCCAACATGTGCGGAATAGATCATAATTATGAAATGGGATGAGCGATGCAAGCCAGACCCCAAAATGCCCCTTAATAATCCCTGTACTCGCTATAACATCCATCTGGCTACTCTGGTCATCATAAACCTCTGCAATGTAATGATGTCCCAAAATGGGGACATTACAACATGATATCCTAGAAGTAACTTTAAAAGATTTGTTTCTCAAGTAGGGAAAGGAAGCCATAACCCTTGTTAAGGCAAGGATGGAATTTGACTCCCGAAGAAGCATGGTCAGGACATAAACCAAGTGTTGCACATATGAAAGTTTTTGGTTGCATTGCATATGCACATGTTCCAAAGGAAAAGAGAAGCAAATTGGATGATAAAAGTGTAAAGTGTATTTTCATTGGTTACATTATTGAAACAAGAAGTTATAGGTTGTTTGATCCTCAAGCAAAGAAAGTAATAATAAGCAGAGATGTTGTATTTGATGAGCAGGGAATTTATCAGTCAGAACTTGTACAGTTGAAATTAAAAGAAGATACAATTACTATTGATGGTGAATCACATTCCAAGGTAGTAAAGGAAGATGAAGTTAAGAAGAAACCTAAGTGGTTTGAAAAAAGTCATTCCGAAAGCAATATGTTAGATAGAAATTTTGAAAGAAGGATTACCAAATCCCAAAGTAATCTTGTGAATTATGCACTTATGACATAGGTAATGAAGATGGATGAACCTCAAACTTATGCAGAAGCATGAAGAAAGAAAGAATGGAATGAAGCTATGGAAGCAGAGTTGAATGTTTTGATGAGAAATGATACATGGGATTTGGTGAACTTACGAAAAGGTAAAGAGGTAATTGGTACTAAATGGGTTTATAAAACTAAGTATAAATCAGATGGCACAATTGATAAGTATAAGGCTCATTTAGTTGCAAAAGGTTATGCACAGAGAGAAGGAATTGACTATACTGAGACATTTGCCCCAATGGCAAAGATGGATACAATCAGGATGGTTCTTGCATTAGCTGCTCAGTATAAGTGGACAATTTTTCAAATGGATGTTAAGTCAGCTTTCTTGAATGGTTATGTGGATGAAGAAATTTATGTGGGGCAGACTGAACGTTTTGAAGTTCCAGGTAAAGAAGATAAAGTTTACAGGTTGAAGAAAACTTTATATGGTCTTAAACAGGCACCAAGGGCTTGGTATTCAAGAATTGATAAATACTTCCAGGATCATGGCTTAATCAAAAGTTTATCTGAACCCAATCTTTATATTCTTCAATCGGGTCAGGATATTCTGATTGTTGCACTTTATGTTGATAATTTGATCTACATAGGGAACAGTGTTGAGTTATTTCAAAAGTTTAAGTCACACATGATTGTTGAGTTTGAGATGACAGATCTTGGAGAGTTACATTATTTCTTGGGAATTGAAGTTTGGCAGAAAGAAGATGGTATTTTTATGTCACAAGGCAAGTATACTTTGGATATTTTGAAGAAGTTTAGAATGATGAGTTGCAAGCTAGCAACAACTCCTTTGGAAGTTGGGTCAAAGTTATACGAACATGATGACTCCAAATCAATTGATATTACTTTGTATCGTCAATTGGTTGGAAGTTTGATCTACTTAACTACAACTCAACTGGATATATCTTTTGCAGTCAGTATGGTATCTAGATTCATGTCAAACCCCAAGGAAATACATTGGAAAGAAGCTAAAAGGATTTTGAGATATCTACGTGGTACAATTGGTTATGGTTTAATATACAGATCTACAGAAGATTTCAGGCTTATTGGTTATACAAATTCAGATTGGGCAGGTTGCATGGATGACAGGAAATCAACTTCAGGATATTCATTCAGCATGGGTTCAACAACAGTTGCTTGGAGCACTAAAAAGAAACCTACAGTTTCTCTCTCCACAACAGAAGCAGAGTATAAAGCAGTAGCGACAACAACATGTGAAGCAGTTTGGTTGAGAAGAATTTTGGAGGATCTTCATGAGCAGCAGGAACAACCTATTCAGTTGATATGTGATAATCAAAGTGTTATTCAAATGACCAAAAATCCAGTGTTTCATAAGAAGACTAAGCATATTGATATCCAGTATCATTTTGTTCGAGATTTGGTTCAGCAAGGTGTGGTCGAGATTAGTTATTGCAGAACAAAAGAACAAGCAGCTGATATTTTCACCAAAGCACCATCAAAGGAAAAGTTCTACAAAGTCAGAGATGATCTTGGAATATTTCCAAATGATCATTATAGTGGAGAAATGTTGGAATAGTGATTCATTTATCATATTCTAGATGTAACTATTTTTAGTATTATTGTTATTTGTTATGTCTAGAAAGTATAATTAAGGTTAGGAAATATATTTGAGAGATTCATGGAGAGATTATTGGAGAGATTGTTGAGAGATTGTAGGAGAAGATGATTTCCCGTAACACTTTCTCTCATTGTATTTATTCATGCTCTGGTAATGAGAAAGTTTGAGTTGAGTGTTCATTGTTATTGTTTAATTGCTCCATTATTATGCTGGTGTATTTCTTCAGTAATGACATCGATAACTTCCCCTCAAAAGTGGAAGTGGAAGTGGAAGTGGTAGTAGAAGGGAGAACACTTTGATGCATTGAAGACCATAACCTTAGTCTTACTCGAAATAACAAGCAACTATCAAAAATCACTGAAGTTGGACAATGCTGAAATATCCCCGATCCCACTGATCAAGATATTTTCTATTGTTCTAATGCTCTATCTCTCAGATCTGATACATTGAGGGTTTTTGGATGCGTTTTAGTTGTGTGTTTGAGATCTTAATGGTTATTGTATGTGCATGTGGGTTATTGCATGTGCATGTTCATTATTACATGTGCATGTTGCATATTTAAGGTTCAAACAACATATAAAGATGCATGCAAAAGTAGAGAACATCAACTGGCCAATATCATGTATAGTAACGGTTCGAGCATGGAAATACAATAGCCTACTAGAAATATAGAATATAAACGTCAGTCAGATCTCATGGATCAGTACTGGAATACAATCAAATAACATAAAAATACCCGTGATCAGAAGATGATAGCAGATCTTATGCATGCATGGATAGATCGGCAAAAATATGCGATTCCGGAGAAATACGGTAACCACTACCAGCTGGAAAACTCGTCCGGAAGAATGGACCGTCGGAATGTGCTCAAAACTGCTCTAATAGAAGCGCCCTAGTCTCTAGATTGAAATGGATGTCTGTCGGATCTCAGATATGACCCCTAAGGCACTGGATCTGGACCCCTGGGGGGTTTGCGCCCCTCCTGGGACATTGGATGCACCCCAAAGGATTCCACCAATGAAATCTACTACTATATGGCTCAAAACGATTGTCTCGCCAAATAAGGAAATGGGTCGGAAGGATTTGTCTGGATCTGCTCTGAAACTCTGCATGCAACACCAAATGTCTGTCCGGAAGAGCTGCGCCCTAAATGGTTGAATGGGTCAATCTGCAATATTCCACCATCAAAATCTGACGATAGATAGCTCAATAGAAGTTCCCTGGATGGATCTCAAATGGGTTGGAAGGGAACTGCAATCTGGATACGGCTCTCGTGTAGCTCTCCAAACCCTCAAACTGACTTACGCCCTCACTGGCTGAGCTGTGCACTCTGCAATGGATACTCCTGAAACGTACAGTGAAATACTTGGATGGTATCTCTAATGGGCTAGGGTGTGTCTCTCAACACCAAAACCGATCAATGGTGGTGGTTTCCTCCAGAAATCCACAAAACAGTAAGGTCGGTTCTCCTCCTCCTCTGGGAACTCTCAACATCAAATCATAACAATGCATAATGAATTAGGTTGCTTTACCCTTCCTTTATAGCTTCTGGAAACCCTAATTCGTTGTTGACCTTTTCCCTCCAAGTGAATTTTACTTTATTTTATTATGCCTTTATTAAATAACTTAATTAATTAATTAATTAACCACTTTACCTCTAAAAAGTGATTTATCCATCCTGATGGCTTCTCCGGCCACTGAAAGTCACTTCTCATCATCTTATCATGTAGTTCTCCTCCTCTCGATTCCGATGAGCTATTACACTAAGAGGTTTATCCAAGTAATATGCCCCTTTATGACCTTCTTAGTGAATTTAATTAAGATATGACCCATAATAACTCAAAATTACAGAAATCGTCGGAATGCAACGAAACCAAATCCCAGCTATGCGGAATGGATCCTGATGATGATCGATGCAAGTTGGGCCCCAATAAACCCCTCAATATCTCCCGAACTCACTATCACCCCTATCTGGCTACTCGGGTAGGCATGACACTCTGAAATGTTGTAATGTTATAATGTCCCAAAATGGGGACATTACAAATGCATCATGTTGTATCTACATCCCCTCGGGGAAAGAGGCCAAAAGGATCACATCATCAACAAAAAGAATCAAGGAGATCAAGATATGATGTAGAAGGCAACCATCTTCTTCATGTGTGTGCTCCCTGAGAAAGGACTCCATATCATCAATGTAGATCTCAAAATGAGAGGGAAACCCTATTTGACCTATATAGTACTCCTAATTAAGTTCGAAAGGCATTGGCGGCGTAAAGACGACCAAGAACCGACTCATCTCATGAGGGAAACCAGAAGGGCCTAGAAGATGCCAAGGACACACAACCTTTAGAACAAGGAATCTCTCAGGAACAAGTCAAATTCCCTTCAAAAATCCACAAAATAGCAGAAGACTTTTGAAGAGTGATGACATGCCTCCTCAATAATGACACAGAGAATGAAGATGCGATCAATGATTTGATACTCCCCGCTAAATCGTGTTTTTCCTCTGGACATGAGTTACTCCCACTCAAGCATCTAAAAGATACAAATGAAGGATTGTAGAATAAATCTTAGCAAAGGTGTGTCCAATCATGATGGCAATATAATTGTCCAAATCTAAACTTGCTCCCCGTTGCCATCCTAATACACACCTGGGCTAATGTGGAAGAAACCTTCAATCCACTTGGTGTGTCCTTGGGGGCAAGTTTCGAGTCAAGGTGTTGTCACCTGATCCTCAACTCCTCTGTCTAGGTGAACTCCTAGCGAAGCCAAGGGGGGTAGTCCCTATGAAAAATAATCTAAGGATTTTCTAAACTAAGAAGGTAAAAACACTTATTTCTAGGAGTTTATATATTTTTGAAACACAAGATAATATCAACACAACATAAGTTTGATAAAAAAGGATATCGCCTGTGAAACCAACCATGAGCATTCATCAATCATCACATAAAGATAAACATAAGCTTTGCATCAATAGATAAATTGACAATAGATAAGCATGAGAGACCAGTGCCAGATAAAACAATAAAATGTGATGTGATGAAAGTGTCGCATTAATTTTATCTTGAGTATTTTAATTAAGGGATTTAGTGTTATTAGAAAAGTTTTGAGACTGTGAAGTGGGGATTAAAGTCGAGCTCCCCACTCTTTGTGTGAAAAGTGAATGTGGCCTCTTTGTGTGTTATTCTCCAATCTTATAGACTTACCAACCGGGTGTGTCGCAGGTCCAACGAGGCGAGTTACCCCTTGACTTGACACACTCCACCCAGGTTAGAGGTCTTAGATGAATAATGCCACTTAGAGATTGTCCTAGTTATACTAGCATGCACTGTTCAAATCGTTTATGGGTCACCGAAGCACTTGAGCGTGACAACGGGCTTGCATACGAGATTTGAACAATTGGGTTTTTTGACCACCTATTCAACTAGGGGGTCAACTCCATGTACCATAAAGTTATGCATCAACAGATGCAAATAAGTCAAAGACTATTTGGTTCTACTGGACAATTTTTGCCTCCAACACAATTTTGTAATTGGGATTTCCGCACCCCTACATGGGTTAATAATGTAATAGGTCTGCATGGATCATATTTAGGTTAGTTACCTTTGGATTTCATCATTAGGTGAGTCCCTTTCGCTGAGTGTTTTTTATCCTCGGGTTATTAATTTGGCCTAACCAGCCTTATTAATTTCCTTTGAATTTTTCACTCCCACCAACAATAAATCCTCCAAAGTGGTGAAATGCGTCCTAATGAAGTCATTCTCTGGTGGCTAGTGTTTAGGAATTCTATAAATGACCATGTAAGACAGATCAAAAAGTTTCACGGAATTCCATTGAGTCTGGATAGGTTTTTTTTTAATTAATTAAAATTAATTAAATTTTCCTAAGGCTGGAAATTTAATTAATTAATTCTGGATAATTAATGTAAAACTTAGGTCCCTGGGATTTTGATAGGGTTATTTGTACTCAAAATAAATATAACGAGACCCCCTACACCCTTGGACCAAGTTTCAACTCAGTCGAACAAGTTTTGATAGGGTTTTGTCCACTTAGGAGTTTTAGTCGGAAAACAATAATTTTAATTGCTAAACCCAGGACATGGGAAAATGTCAATTTTGTAATAATTAGTCAAATAAGGTAAAGTTAGTGTGACAATTAGTGATATACCCACCTAACCCTCCTAACCCATACCTAACCTTTCTCTACCACTTCTTAACCTTTACAACCACATTTACCCACCTTTTATTTATTTTTACTCACCTTTAGTTTACGCCCCTCATTGAGGAAATGTGTCCCCTTCCTTTCAAACATTGTAACTCACATTTTATTTGAGTTATGGGCCCCTCCTCCTCCCTTATCTATCCACATCACACTTTAGAGGGTGGACTCCACACTCCAAGCACACGTCCTCCCACATCCTCACGTCTTCCTCTTTGGACTCACACTTTCTCTCACATAAAGTTGGAAAGGTCACACGATTAGTTGGAAACTCACCTTTGAAATGGAGCGTGGGTCCCTCTTTCATATTGTGCACCTTTCCTAGGCTTACACCTCACCTTGGAAATGTGTCATACACACTCCCCCACACTCCACAAAAGTTCACGCTTTCCCCTTTCTCAAACTCACACTTTCCTCTTAGAAACATACGCTTTCTTTCTTGAATAAAGTGGAAACATCCACTAAAAATTGGAGTTTGCTTTCAAAGAAAGCCTGGGATTTCCTCCTTGACAAATACACCTCCCCTCTCTTGCCACTTCACCTCACATGCCAATTTCTCCCCTACCCTAAAAGCTCACACCACCTTCTCTTGAGTTGTCACTTGAGTTTGGATCTTGACATTTGTCAAAGATCCATGAAGGGTCTTGTTATCCTCATTTTCTAGGGATAACTAGGAGATCGTGTCTCGAGGCCCACAGGTCCTAGACATGGAGTACCGAGAGCAGGATTGAGTCTAGTGATGAGGATGTCACTGAAGCTGAGTCTAAATTCCCGAAAATTCTTTAAGTAAAACTTATGCATCCCAAAAGGAAATGGAACACAGGCTTCTCAAACACAAACAATGTTTTGAATGCTCCAAGGCAACATGAG
The DNA here is from genome assembly GCA_032191745.1 of Picea mariana. Classification (NCBI taxonomy): domain Eukaryota; kingdom Viridiplantae; phylum Streptophyta; class Pinopsida; order Pinales; family Pinaceae; genus Picea; species Picea mariana. The sequence goes on along the minus strand of JASDQU010105440.1, from coordinate 113,319 downwards.
CCATCCAAGGATTTGGGCATGGCTACTCACAAAAAACCTAACATTGAAGATGCCTTGTTTGTCTTGGACACACCGATGATGGAAGATCAAGATATGAGTGAAGCTAATAAGTTTGAAGAAACTGATCCAAGCACTAGTATGTCTTGTATCCTGCAAAAGGTTAAAAGGATTCGTGAAATGTTAAAAATTTCTTTTCTAAAAAAGTAGGACTCAGATGACCAATTTCCTTTTAAGAGGATTCCCACACTATTACATACTGGTAACTCTGAGAAGGATGAACAAACACCCTTTTCAATGGATCCATACTTGTTTCAAGATGGTCCCACTTTTCCCTTGACAGGAGAAGACACATATTGGGGTGATTTTCCTGATGATGCCTCTGATACCTCGGAAGATTCAGATGAAGATGGCTATCCAATACAAAAAAAAAGTAATTTCGTTGAGTGGAACAAAGATGTTTTCAAAGACATAAAAGTTCCAAGCACCATCATTGTAGATGAAAACCCTTGGTGTTTTCAATGCAGTGAAGCACATTGGGAACATGAATGTCCTTGCAATAGAGGTGGCCATCAATAGGTAAACAATATAGACTACTTCATAGAAGGCCCTGAAATAAATATCACCGCTGAAGAGCATTAAGAGGCCATCAAAGAAGCAGTCAGGTCAGCCAGGATGGCAGTAATAAAAAAACTAGACCAGGAATCAAAAGAGAAGCTAAAGAAACAAGAGTTCCAGGTGTATAGAAGAAAGAATTTGGACCAACCTTCCACTGACCAAACAAAAGAACCACCTGTGGATGTAATATTTCCTAAAACATCCAATACTGAAAGGGTTAATCTGAATTTTGACCTTGAAGGGGCATTGTCCAAAATGCTTGTAACCATCCCTTTGAGAGAAGTCATCAAGATACCATCTATCAAAGAGCCATTTGACAACTTCTTCCAAGAATCAGATCGGCGATTGAAAGATGGAACTATAGGTTGTATCCAGAATGTACCTGTAATTACAACTTATGAGCAAAAATCCAGTGATTCCATCAAAGATGACAAAGCACGTGATAAAACCGGGCCGACTCCTCATAAATGTTCTCCAGAAGATATGCCTATTGCAAAAGAGGAAAATTTGAATCAGATTGAATGGCCCACGAGAGAAGAATACCAACAGATCATGGATGATCTCAAAACTCATGAATCAGAGACTGCGGAATTACTAAAGAAGGTAGAAAATGATGTGCGGATCAATCCTTCATAGTAGGAAATCTTTGTAGCGGAATCCCACCCACCTTTCTCTACACAATACACCAGGTTTATTCAAGGAACGATCGATTTCAGAGTCAAAGAGTACAAAGAGGGAGACATGGTTTGGATGTGGGATGCCGATAAAGGGAAGCCTACTAATATCAAAGGAAACAATCATTTTTGGCTTGGCCTTTTTAAGGTCGGAAGAAAGTCAGTTAATGAATCCTACTACCTGTCCACACTGGAGGGAAGAAGACGCACAGTGCCCGTCAGCGGGCACCTCCTCAAACCCCACCAGGGTGGGTAACCTGACTTTACAGGTAAGTATGAGTAGGTAGGCATTTCCGTGTATTATACCATTTGCATTTCTTGTTTGTTTCCTTATATGCATCTGATTGTCTTATCTCATATGTATACATGTTATATTTTGCGGGGTGGCATTACCACCCCACCTTTTGTTGCTGATGATTTATTTTCAAGTGTGAGCAGGTCTACAGGTTTATGATAGAGATGTTGAGGTTCTCATGTGCTCTACGGTGAGCACTTGTCCCCAAGTTGGAGCCAGATGTTATCCCCGTTTTCTAGGGATAACTAGGAGATCATGTATTGAGGCCCACAGGTCCTAGACATGGAGTACCAAGAGCAGGATTGACCTGAGAATGGCCCTGGAGGGCCCATCCTTCTTCTTCTTCGCCAGACTTGTCATGTTAGCAGCAACAACTTGCATCACCATTGGCTTGGACTTGCATCAGAGAAGACTCTTGCTCCATGAGGTAATTGGTCCAAGGTATCATGGTATGTGTCATGTTTGATCGTTATAACTTTCTTATATATGCTTCAGGTTCCTTACATTTCTGACAACTACTTGGATCTTACAATAATCCACTTGACCATTGTTGGGGGGATTAACGGGGTGCCCTAGCAAGCTTCTATTTATGGGTTTTGGTTAGCCAACAGGGGGGATTTGCAGAGCCATCGTCTGCTCCCACCATTCTATCACTTTACATCTTCTCACCCATACATCCATCCCATTTCCCTAGTCCATCCATTAGGATGACCTTTGAGGGTTACACTTTGTCCTGTGGGAAGAAGGGGCTAAAGGCCTAGGGGGTAAAAGAAACTGGTAAAAGATAAAATCCATAGGAAATAAACCTATAGATGCTTCGCCTAGGGATCCCCGAGAAGGCAATAAAAGACCTCTCGATAAGAAACAAAAGGGACCCGAAGAAAATAACAAAAACAAGACCTAACCAAGAGGATGGGAGGTCTCATCACGAGCCGGCCCATTATGTTCATAGGTATCTAGCAGTATGACATTGCCATTATCTGGTCACCACGCCAGGGCAATTACCTTTGGTTGCATGGCCAAGGGAAAGGGGGTCTCATCACGAGCCAACCTTATCATTTCTGCAAAAATACCAGTGGGTAACACTATCATCTCTGGTCACCACGCCAAGGCAGTGTCCTCTGGTCAGACCTTGAAGTAAAAAGAAAGAAAAGGCAATAAATAAAGAATAAAGGCAATAAAGGGGCTTGGAAAAAGTGCATCCATGACGGGTACAACTCACCTCCTACAAAGGAACCCACAGACAACACCTACCCCTGGTCTTCACTATGACTGGACATCCCTAGACCATATCACTTCATGAACATGGCTTGAATGATCTTCTGTGGAAACTTTCCTTTTCCTATGGATACTGGCCCAATAGGTTATTATGTTTGTTTCTTCAACTTTGTATAGTAGATCAGTGTAATGTCTTTGAGCTCTTAAAGGATATGCTAGGGGTTTTATGCATGTATTTGATAAATTTAATGATGAAATATGATTGACATTGCTATGATCCCGAGGACTGATGATCCCATGGAGGGAAAAGTTTTTGATGTGCAGGACCATACCCGGTGGACAGGTACCAGTGGACCGGTGCACATGGGGATATGATTATCTCAGACCTCCATGGGGATGAAGAGCCCATCAGATGGTTGCTGGGATGGCAAAGACAGGACAATGTTATGATTAGCCATTGCACGAGAAGAAAGAAGGATGTTCCACCTAGTACACATTAGCAGAGCTCGACCTAGGGGGAATCACCCACTGCAGATGGAACGTTTGCCTTTGATGGATAGGACGTCACCTGGGAGAGTTGGACGTTGTCTGGAGCATGTGGTAGTGTGCTAAGGTCATTTGGCACGTGTGGCAGCCTAGAGGAGCCCTAAAAGGGCCAACTTTTGGTTTCTGGATGTTGTATTTGCCCAAAAAAGGCCAACGTCTCCCTCAGAAGGGCTTGACGTCCCTCTTTTTGCTCATATTATGACATTTTTATAGCAATTAATGTAAAAACAATGTAAATTTTATAGTCAGCCTTGTCGGCTGTTTTAATGACCTAAATTTTAATTCAAAGGTCATGGATTGGTATAAATAGAGGACGTTTCTCCTCATTTTAAGATAACATAACTCACTCTCTTGTGAGAGATCAACTTTTAGTCTTTTGCTTGGTATCTTTGGTCTTGGAAGTGAGGCGCAACTCTTATTGGAGGATTCTTCCTGGCATTTATGGTGTTTCTCTCATAGAAGGTTTACAACTAGGGTTTGATTAAGCACTCTTCATGATTTGTAAGTGAATTTTTCATGCAAAACTTCTTAAATGAATGGTTGTAGGTTTAATCTCTTACATTTGTTATATTATTGCTATTATATTGCTAAATCTTGAAACCCTAGATAGCAAGCACACTAGTAGGTCATTGCTATATGTCCCCATGCTTGAGGAACTTGTTTTAGCCATTGATAAAGGAAGATATAGCCTAGCCGTTGCTACACTTATCTCTTTTTTTTTGAGTTAGCATTAAAGTATAGGTTGAATAGAGGAGATGTCCTAGGCCTAGTTAATTCTACACCTAGGGTTTAAACCTTCTAGGGTTTGAAAAGCCTTTCCCTTGCAACACTTTTCTCCCTTAGAATTGTACTTTGCAGCTAGCCGTTTTTCCAAGAGTATTTAGATAAAGAGGAAGGAGCATGAGGCCTTGCTTAAGAAACACCGGAATGAGCCTCCTTCCCTTAGGGTTTTGATTCTTGGGCCTTGCCATTGCAGCACCATAGAACCTAACCTTCTAGTCTTTAAATTTTAAATCCTCCTGAGATTTTGCCCTTACTTTTGAATCCATATTACCCTAAGGCACTGGTCTTCTTTCCAACGTTGAGCTTGTTATGCAAATTCATCTTTCAAACTTTCAAATTTTGAAACCCTAACTAACCCGAACACCACTAACTAGGGCTGACGTCATACTTGACGCAACAAGCCCTCTAACTCAACAATTAATGATGACATCAAGCATTTATTAAGCCATTTTTGATTGATAATACTGTTGGCTTGGTCATCTTGTGATAGATATTGATTGATTGGTAATTTTCATCGGCTAATTAGAAAAACGTTGACCTTCTTTGTCTATTACATTTCTTATCAAACAAAATCATACTAACCCTAAAGGAAGTTGATGTCATCCCTAGGATATTGACGCAACAATCTATTGTATATGAGCAACTAATGACATTTAATGCATTGATTTAATTCAAGGATTGATCATTTTCATTAGATGTTATATTATTCTAGTGTTTATTGACAAGTAACATTATATTGCCATTGTCATTATTGCAAACATTGACTTCGTCAATATTTACTGTTGTATATGCTCATATACATTAAATTTTGATAGCCATTGATTTATGAAGTATTAACCATTATTGCATGTACTAGTTTCATTGTTGTCTTGTCTCGCAAGCAGGTGCCTTTTCTGTGGTTATTCTTTACTTGACTATCTTCTGGGCGATAATCTATGAAGGGGAAACTTGCCTTAATCCTTTGAGCCTTTTCCTTTCAAACCCCAGATTTCCAGGGACGTCTCCCTTGGGCTTAGCCACCCTAAATAGAAAGGACCTCCCCATTGTGGTGACATTGGGTGGGGTAGGTCCCTGTTACATCAGTTTGACCCTTATCCTCTAGTCTATGACCTAAACTACAAACTGAGTGATAACATTTTGGTGCCGTTGCCGGGGAACATTGAGTCATTTCTCCTTAGACGACAAACCTTTTTGGTAAGCCTTGCCTCAAAGCCTTATTTTACAAGCTTACCTAGCAACTCCACTAGGGTGTTTCCCTTTTATTTGATGATTTCAAGCAAATCATCTGGCGACTCCACAAATAGCTAATGACGACTCGTAGTGGACGTTAGTATATACCTGCATCTACTACTATGACCTCCACAAAACCTGTCACCCCTGTAAGTTCTCCCAAATGGTCTCATAAAGAACTCTTTGGTCCTTTAAGCTTACGTAACACCCAAGGGGGGTTACATGATCTTCCCAAGAAGGCCGAATCCTGGATACGTAAGTTCTCAGGGGAAGATGTATCCTATGGAAACTCTCATTGGACCGACTTCTGTGATGCTTTCCAGTTTCACCAATCCGAACAAGAACATCCTGATGTCTTCTTAAGGCTCTTTGTGAGCTCACTCACCGGAAGTGCCAGAAAGTGGATTAATAGACTCCCGAAAGGAAGCATCAAAAGCCCTAAAGACCTTGAACAAGCCTTCCAGAAATATTGGTGTGAAAAAGAAAGCATGGATTCTATCTACTCCCAATACATTAATATTTGCAAAGCCTCTAGTGAGGGCATTAGGGATTTCAATGATAGGTTCAACCTTTTACTCAAGAAGATTAGGCCTAGTTTCTCAGAAGAAGCTATCCTCCAACACTATTTGAACTCATTGGAAGGAGTTTTGCAGTTTACTCTCAAAGACTGGTCACCCTCAACTCTAGAAGAAGCACAAGACTTTGCTTGCCGGATTGAGCAGAACTTTGAGTTGGAAGACTACATTCAACAAGTCAATATCTCGCACAACAATGACCACAAAGAGTCTAGTGATGAGGATGTCACGGAAGCTGAGTCTAAATTCCTGGAAATTCTTGAAGTAAAACTTATGCATCCCAAAAGGAAATGGAACACAACCTTCTCAAACACAAACAATGTTTTGAATGCCCCGAGGCAACATGAGCCATCCAAGGATTTGGGCATGGCTACTCACAAAAAACCTAACTTTGAAGATGCCTTGTTTGTCTTGGACACACCAATGATGGAAGATCAAGATATGAGTGAAGCTGATAAGTTTGAAGAAACTGTGCCAAGCGCCAGTATGTCTTGTATCCTGCAAAAGGTTAAAAGGATTCATGAAATGTTAAAAATTTCTTTTCTAAAAAAGCAAGACTCAGATGACCAATTGCCTTTTAAGAGGATCTCCACACTATTACATACTGGTCACTCTAAGAAGGATGAACAAACACCCTTTTCAATGGATCCATACTTGTTTCAAGATGGTCCCACTTTTCACTTGACAGGAGAAGACACGGATTGGGGTGATTTTCCTGATGATGCCTCTGATACCTCAGAAGATTCAGACGAAGATGGCTATCCAATACAGAAAAAAAGTAATTTCGTTGAGTGGAACAAAGATGTTTTCAAAGACATAAAAGTTCCAAGCACCATCATTGTGGATGAAAACCCTTGGTGTTTTCAATGCAGTGAAGAACATTGGGAACATGAATGTCCTTGCAATAGAGGTGGCCATCAACAGGTAAACAATATAGACTACTTCATAGAAGGCCCTGAAATAAATATCACCACTGAAGAGCATTAATAGGCCATCAAAGAAGCATTCAGGTCATCTAGGATGGCGGCAATAAACAAACTAGACTAGGAATCAAAAGAGAAGCTAAAGAAACAAGAGTTCCAGGTGTATAGAAGAAATAAGTTGGACCGACCTTCCACTGACCAAACAAAAGAACCACCTGTGGATGTAATCTTTCCTAAAACATCCAATACTGAAAGGGTTAATCTGAATTTTGACCTTGAAGGGGCGTTGTCCAAAATGCTTGTAGCCATCCCTTTGAGAGAAGTCATCAAGGTACCATCTATCAAAGAGCCATTTGACAACTTCTTCCAAGGATCAGATGGGCCATTGAAAGATGGAACTATAGGTCGTATCCAGAATGTACCTGTAATTACAACTTATGAGCAAAAATCCAGTGATTCCATCAAAGATGACAAAGCACGTGATAAAACCGGGCCGACTCCTCATAAATGTTCTCCAGAAGATACGCCTATTGCAAAAGAGGAAAATTCGAATCAGATTGAATGGCCCATGAGAGAAGAATACCAACAACTGATGGACGATTTCAAAACTCAGGAATCAGAGACTGCGGAAATACTAAAGAAGGTGGAAAATGATGTGCGGATCAGTCCTTCACAGCAGGAAATCTTTGTAGTAGAATCCCACCCACCTCCCTCTACACCATACACCAGGGTTATTCAAGGAACGACCAATTTCAGAGTCAAAGAGTACAAAGAGGGAGACATGGTTTGGATGTGGGATGCCGATAAAGGGAAGCCTACTAATATCAAAGGAAACAATCATTTTTGGCTGGGCCCTTTTAAGGTTGGAAGAAATTCAGTTAATGACTCCTACTACCTGTCCACACTGGAGGGAAGAAGGCACACAGTGCCCGTCAACGGGCACCTCCTCAAACCCCACCAGGGTGGGGTAACCTAACTTTATTGGTAAGTATGAGTAGGTAGGCATTTCCGTGTATTATACCATCTTCATTTCTTGTTTGTTTCCTTATATGCATATGATTGTCTTATCTCATATGCATACATGTTATATTTTGCGGGGTGGCAATACCACCCCACCTTTTGTTGCTAATGCTTTCTTTTCAAGTGTGAGTAGGTCTGCAGGTTTATGCCAGAGATGCTGAGGTTCTCATGCACTCTACGGTGAGCACATTTCCCCGAGTTGGAGCCAGATGTTATCCCCGTTTTCTAGGGATAACTAGGAGATCATGTCTCGAGGCCCACAGGTCCTAGACATGGAGTACCGAGAGCAGGATTGACCTGAGCATGGCTCTGGAGGGCCCATCCTTCTTCTTCTTCGCCAGACTTGTCCTGTTAGTAGCAACAACTTCCATCACCATCGGCTTGGACTTGCATCAAAGAAGACTCTTGCTCCATGAGGTAATTGGTCCAAGGTATCATGGTATGTGTCATGTTTGATCGTTATAACTTTCTTATATATGCATCAGGTTCCTTACATTTCTGACAACTGCTTGAATCTTACACTAATCCACTTGACCATTGTTGGGGGGATTAACGGGGTGCCCTAGCAAGCTTCTATTTATGGGTTTTGGTTAGCCACCAGGGGGGATTTGCAGAGCCATCGTCTGCTCCCACCATTCTATCACTTTTAATCTTATCTCCCATACATCCATCCCATTTCCCTAGTCCAACCATTAGGATGACCTTTGAGGGTTACACTTTATCCTGTGGGAAGAAGGGGCTAAAGGCTCAGGTGGTAAAAGAAGTTGGTAAAAGATAAAATCCATAGGAAATAAACCTAGAGATGCTTCACCCAGGGATCCCCGAGAAGGCAATAAAAGGCCTCTCGATAAGAAATAAAAGGGACCTGAAGAAAATAACAAAAAAAAGACCTAACCAAGAGGATGGGAGGTCTCATCACGAGCCAACCTATTATGTTCATAGGTATCTAGCAGTATGACATTGCCATTATTTGGTCACCATGCCAGGGCAATGACCTTTGGTTGCATGACCAAGGGAAAGGGGGTCTCATCACGATCCAGCCTTATCATTTCTATGAAAATACCAGTGGGTAACACTATCAGCTCTGGTCACCATGCCAAGGCAGTTTCCTCTGGTCAGACCTTGAAGTAAAAAGAAAGAAAAAGCAATAAATAAAGAATAAAGGCAATAAAGGGGCTTGGAAAAAGTGCATCCATGACGGGTACAACTCACCTCCTACAAAGGCACCCACAGACAACACCTACCCTTGGTCTTCACTATGACTGGACATCCCTAGACCATATCACTTCATGAAAATGGCTTGAATGATCTTTTGTGGAAACTTTCCTTTTCCTATGGATACTGGCCCAATAGGTTATTATGTTTGTTTCTTCAACTTTGTATAGTAGATTAGTGTAATGTCTTTGAGCTCTTAAAGGATATGCTAGGGGTTTTATGCATGTATTTGATAAAGTTAATGATGAAATATGATTGACATTGCTATGATCCCGAGGACTGATGAGCCCATGGAGGGCGAAGTTTTTGATGTGCAGGACCATACCCAACGGACAGGTACCAGTGGACCGGTGCACATAGGGATATGATTAGCTCAGACCTCCATGGGGATGAAGAGCCCATCAGATGGTTGTTGGGATGGAAAAGACAGGACAACGTTATGATGAGCCATTGCACGAGAAGAAAGAAGGACGTTCCACCCAGGACACATTAGCAGAGGTTGGCCTAGGGGGAATCACCCACTGTAGATGGAACGTTTTCCTTTGATGGACAGGACGTCACCTGGGAGAGCTGGACGTTGTCTGGAGCGTGTGGCAGTGTGCTAAGGTCATTTGGCACGTGTGGCAGCTTGGAGGAGCCCTAGAAGTGCCAACGTTTGGTTTCTGGATGCTGTATTTGCCCAAAAAGGGCCAACGTCTCCCTCATAAGGGCTTGATGTCCTTCTTTTTGCTCATATTATGACATTTTTCTAGCAATTAATGAAAAAACAGTGTAAATTTTATAGTCAACCTTGTCGGCTATTTTAATGACCTAAATTTTAATTCAAAGGTCATGGATTGGTATAAATAGAGGACGTTTCTCCTCCTTTTAAGATAACATAACTCACTCTCTTGTGAGAGATCAACTTTTAGTCTTTTGCTTGGTATCTTTGGTCTTGGAAGTGAGGTGCAACTCTTATTGGAGGATTCTTCTTGGCATTTATGGTGTTTCTCTCATGGAAGGTTTACAACTAGGGTTTGATTAAGCACTCTTCATGATTTGTAAGTGAATTTTTCATGAAAAACTTCTTTAATGAAAGGTTGTAGGTTTAATCTCTTACATTTGCTATATCATTGCTATTATATTGCTAAATCTTGAAACCCTAGGTAGCAAGCACACTAGTAGGTCATTGCTATATGTCCCCATGCTTGAGAAACTTGTTTTAGCCATTGGTAAAGGAAGATGTAGCCTAGCCGTTGCTACACTTATCTCTCTTTTTCTGAGTTAGCATTAAAGTATAGGTTGAATAGAGGAGACGTCCTAGGCCTAGTTAATTCTACACCTAGGGTTTTAACCTTCTAGGGTTTGAAAAGCCTTGCCCCTGCAACACTTTTCTCCCTTAGATTTGTACTTTGAAGCTAGCCGTTTTGCCAAGAGTATTTAGAGAAAGAGGAAGGAGCATGAGGCCTTGCTTAAGAAACACTAGAATGAGCCTCCTTCCCTTAGGGTTTTGATTCTAGGGCCCTGCCATTGCAGCACCATAGAACCTAACCTTCTAGTCTTTAAATTTTAAATCCTCCTGAGATTTTTCCCTTACTTTTGAATCCATATTACCCTAAGGCACTGGTATTCTTTCCAACGTTGAGCTTGTTGTGCTTTCAAACTTTCAAATTTTGAAACCCTAACTAACCCTAACACCACTAACTAGGGCTGACGTCATACCTGATGCAACCAACCCTCTAACTCAACAATTAATGATGACGTCAAGCATTTATTGAGCCATTTTTTATTGATAATACTGTTGGCTTGGTCATCTTGTGATAGATATTGATTGATTGGTAATTTTCATCGGCTAATTAGCAAAACGTTGACCTTCTTTGTCTATTACATTTCTTATCAAACAAAATCATACTAACCCTAAAGGAAGCTGATGTCATCCCTAGGATATTGACGCAACAATCTATTGTATATGAGCAACTAATGACATTTAATGCATTGATTTAATTCAAGGATTGATCATTTTCATTAGATGTTATATTATTCTAGTGTTTATTGACAAGTAACATTATATTGCCATTGTCATTATTGCAAACATTGACTTCGTCAATATTTACTGTTGTATATGCTCATATACATTAAATTTTAATAGTCATTGATTTATGAAGTATTAACCATTATTGCATGTACTAGTTTCATTGTTGTCTTGTCTCGCAAGCAGGTGCCTTTTCTGTGGTTATTCTTTACTTGACTATCTTCTGGGCGGTAATCTGTGAAGGGGAAACTTGCCTTAATCCTTTGAGCCTTTTCCTTTCAAACCCCATATTTCCAGGGACGTATCCCTTGGGCTTAGCCACCCTAAATAGAAAGGACCTCCCCATTGTGGTGACATTGGGTGGGGTAGGTCCCTGTTACACCAGTTTGACCCTTATCCTCTAGTCTATGACCTAAACTACAAACTGAGCGATAACATTTTGGCGCCGTTGCCGGGGAACACTGAGTAATTTCTCCTCAGACGATAAAACTTTTCGGTAAGCCTTGCCTCAGAGCTTTATTTTACAAGCTTACCTGGTAACTCCACTAGGGTGTTTTTCCTTTTATTTGATGATTCCAAGAAAATCATCTGGCGACTCCACAAATAGCTAATGATGACTCATAGTGGACGTCAGTATATACCTGCATCTACTGCTATGACCTCCACAAAACCTGTCACCCCTGTAAGTTCTCCCAAATGGTCTCATAAAGAACTCTTTGGTCCTTTAATCTTACCTAACACCCAAGGGGGGTTACATGATATGCCCAAGAAGGCCGAATCCTGGATACCTAAGTTCTCAGGGGAAGATGGATCCTATGTAAACTCTCATTGAACCGACTTCTGTGATGCTTTCCAGTGTCACCAATCCGGACAAGAACATCCCGATGTCTTCTTAAGGCTCTTTGTGAGCTCACTCACCGGAAGTGCCAGAAAGTGGATTAATAGACTCCCGAAAGGAAGCATCAAAAGCCCTGAAGACCTTGAACAAGCCTTCCAGAAAGATTGGTGTGAAAAAGAAAGCATGGATTCCCTCTACTCCCAATACACTAATATTTGCAAAGCCTCTAGTGAGGGCATTAGGGATTTCAATGACAGGTTCAACCTTTTACTCAAGAAGATCAGGCCTAGTTTCTCAGAAGAAGCTATCCTCCAACACTACTTGAACTCATTGGAAGGAGTTTTGCAGTTTACTCTCAAAGACCGATCACCCTCGACTCTAGAAGAAGCACAAGACTTTGCTTGCTAGATTGAGCAGAACTTTGAGTTGGAAGACTACATTCAACAAGTCAATCTCTCGCACAACAATGACCACAAAGAGTCTAGTGATGAGGATGTCACTGAAGCTGAGTCTAAATTCTCGAAAATTATTGAAGTAAAACTTATGCCTCCCAAAAGGAAATGGAACACAGCCTTCTCAAACACAAACAATGTTTTGAATGCCCCGAGGCAACATGAGCCATTCAAGGATTTGGGCATGGATACTCACAAAAAACCTAACTTTGAAGATGCCTTGTTTGTCTTGGACACACCGATGATGGAAGATCAAGATATGAGTGAAGCTGATAAGTTTGATGAAACTGACCCAAGCGCTAGTATGTCTTGTATCCTACAAAAGGTTAAAAGGATTCGTGAAATGTTAAAAATTTCTTTTCTAAAAAAGAAGGACTCAGATGACCAGTTGGGGACATTATATGCTTGTAGGTGTAGATGCAATTTTTATGAGGACTTGTAAAACATATTCGGAGTGAAAAGGTACACCATTTACATTTTGCATTAAGTCATAATTCATATGGTTAAAATTTTTATATGTTTGTTTAACCATAGACAATGTCACATCATTGTCACCCAACCATAAGCATTCACATATGCCACTCCCGAGCACAATAACCTTTTCTTAGATAGAATGATTCCAACAAGTCCACACTAGAACCAACAAATAAACCCTAACTAGAAACACCACTGCTGCAACAACAAGAAAATACCAATAGAGGATACCTTTACCAAGATAAGTGCATAAGAAAGAGATACCAGAAAGAATTGCGCCCTAGCTGCCACTGTTGCTCCTTAGACTTGCGCCCTAGTTGCTGCCACAATTGCTCCTTAGACTTGAGTCCAGTTTTTTGAGTGAGTGAGTGTGTCCAAATGAGCTAGGTGCCTTCTTATTTATACTAGTCTGTCCAAGTGACTTTTCCAAGTGGGGCCGACTTCTCTTTCTGGAGCCTTCGAATACTTTATTATTATTCTCCTTGGGCCGACTTCTGTTCTAGGGTTTTCACACATCTATTTAATGGTTCTCTTACTCCTGGAATATTCTATTCTAAGTACAAAGGTTACACTTGGAGGTTAATACCTCCCGCAGCTACCAAAACATCAACACTCCCTCTTAGCTAGGGAGGTATTAACTAAGATGTTCTTCATGTAATGGTCTCAATCACATCCATCCATCTCACATGGCATGGGAAAGACTCGCATGGTCTTGCATACCAGTCTACAGGTAACATCATCATATCCACACACACTATCTCATGTTCAAGCATATCATGTCACAAGTATCATAGCCACACATGCCATCTCATGATCAAACTGATCATGTAACAAGTAGCATAGCCACACATGCTATCTAAATATCAAACAAATCATGTCACAAGTATCACCATCATAGCCACACAGGCTCTGTCATAGTCACACACACAAACTATCTGATGGTCATGTCATAGTCATACATATGGGGCCTCATCAACACATGTAGCATCTCTCTAGTGGGAACAACCTCATCGTCCTTTTAGACCTTATGTCATTACATGGATTTCATCTAGCTCACACAAAACTAGTCATCTAGCTCCCACAGAACTAGGCAACCATCCAACTCACACAGAATCTGGAATATGTAGTCGAGCAAGTTTACACAGAGCTGCACTACTACCCAATCCAAATAGAGTCTAGGAAACTGCAACTCACTAGCTCACACAAAATATGGCAACTAGCGCTAGAGCTATTTCTTCTGGTTGGCACACTAGGCAACTGGTCCACAATGACCAGGAATCTAATTACAAGGGTTAAGCGATGTAGTGTGCACACTGTAACAAACATAAAATATATAAATATAAATATAAATAACTAATAATTAATAATTAATTAGGAAGAGACATGACATATGCAAGGTCATGTTTCTTATGAAAGGGCACCCCTACGTGGGTATATATACAACCCTTATTTCTCAATTGTAATATATCTTATTATCTGATTCATATACATTATTTTAATATATTATCCGTATGGATTATAACCTATTGTCTTACCTACATTGGGTATTCACCTGGTAAACTGGCTTGGTTCACCATAGTGGTATCGGAGCTTCGTCTCGATCTGGTTTTTTTGCCACAAACAAAGTTTATCTAAATTTTTTGGCCCATAGACCTTAGGTCAAATTCTGTTGCCCGTGGCAACATCAATGCAAGCTTTTGACCATTCAAATATTCAAAGTTTCTCTGATTTTCCGGATCCTTGACCACAACTCGCTTTTGACCATTTAAAAATTAGTGAAGAAATAATTATTCCGTTGCCATATTAAAAAAAATAAAATTAAATATTATATACATATATACTTGAAGCAAAAATTTTCTATTTAATATTGCACTGCCAGTCCGTACAGTTTGATTAAGTCCTGTACATTTACAACTGCCAATCGTACGACTTTTTCATACAACGTACAAGAACAGCGAAATACTTTCATACAACAAAATTCCATATATACCCACTGTTTTGTACAATCTAATCAGTGTTCGTACAGTCGCCAGATAAATTTAATCCATTGTTGTACTTGTTTTGTACATTACCCACTTGCAATTTGTACGCTTCTGTTGTTTAATTGCCCTTGTACACTGTTGTCGTACCATTCGTCACACCATAATTTAATTACAACGACCAGTCTCATTTGAAGCATCATGACTTTACAGAAATAACTCTATAAATTGAAGCATTAAAAATCTATTATTTGTATTTTTAAAGTGGCCACTGACTATTGACACAAGTGGTATTTATGAAGTAAAAGGATAAAAAATAAGTCAAAGGGAGAATTCAATTAAAATTATAACCTGTCATAATCGTGGATACCAGACTCAAGGAAATTAAGTAGAAAGGAACAATATTATATAAAGGAGATTTCTAAGATTTTAAGGTTTAAATTAATTAAAGTTCCTAAGATTCCAATTCTAAGTTAAAAGAAAAAGGAGACCAATTTTAAATAAATAAGAAGAAATAAGAGGGGGGTTGAATAAAAGTGTTTTGGAAGTCTTGTGAATATAATATTCAGTACTTTAAGTTAAAAAGGAGTTCTCAAATTAAAAGTTATAAAGTGAAGCAAGGCCTTATAAAGGACCATTTAAAAAAGAGTTATTCTAAAGTTTAAAGGTATAAGAAAAAATGTATAAATTTAAAAGTAAATAATTTTTTGGTGAATTATATGAAGTGAAGTAAGAGAAGTACATCATTTATTATTGAAAGAGTGGGACCTTCACACATTGTGCATCCAATTAATTATTAAAGACGTATAAAAAAGTCAATACGAAGTAAATAATAGATATATAAGCTTCGTAAACATATATTACTTATAAAAAAAATTATCGTAAAATATTGACGGAAGCCAAAATGAATTCTCATAAAACGAAGGAAGGAAGAGTTTTTTATGAAGGTTGTCCAATTGTATGTTACGGTTTTTCTACATTAAAGGGGAGCATTCAAGGAAGATAAATTAACATCATTATCAACTTGGACTATAATGAAAATTACATTAATATTGATTTTGCAAATCAATTATTAATTCCAGAGCCGAAAATAATTGAAAAGAAAAATATTTTTCAAATTAAGGAATGACAAGTTAAAATTGCTGAATATGAATATACATCTCAATTCTATGTCACAACTATGTATAGAGAAGAAGTCGACATCATTATCGGGTTGCCATGGTTTAAAAGTCTAGGTACCTTCATCTTAAACATGGAAAAAAAGTTTGTGACATTCCCCTATAAGGAAAAGATGATAA
>JASDQU010105440.1:66701-85445 GCA_032191745.1 Picea mariana | reverse complement strand
TGATGTTACAATAGATCAAGTACATCTTGCATAAAATATTATATCAAATAATATTGTTTGCATTGAATGAAAATAAATTACAATTGCAACATATATTCCTGTATGCATATTTAGGAGACTCTTTCATTGCATGTTGGTGAATATGTTGATTTGGAATAATAGTAGATTTGGGTCCCCATTGAGAACCAACTAGGGATCCATGTATGACCTATCATATTCTTCTTCTTCTTGTAATATGGAATGTGTGTCATTTCAAAATATGAATCTCTTGTTCTTGTGATATGTGTTGATGTTTTGGTAGTTGTGGGAGGTATTAACCTCCAAGTTTAACCTTTGTACTTAGAATAGAATATTCTTGGAGTAAGAGAACCATTAAACAGATGTGTGAAAACCCTAGAAGAGAATTCATCCCAAGGATAATAAAAATAAAGTATTAGAAGGCTCCAGAAAGAGAAGTCAGCCCCACTTGGAAAAGACACTTGGACAGACTAGTATAAATAAAGAGGTTCCTAGCTCATTTGGACACACTCACTCATTCAAAAAACTAGGCGCAAGTATAAGGAGAAACTATGGCAACAACTAGGGTGCAAGTCTAAGGAGCAATAGTGACAGCTAGGGCGCAAGTCTTGCTGGTATCTCCTTCTTGTGCACTTCTATTGGTAAAGGTACGCTCTATTAGTATTGTGTTTTTTTTGAAGCAATGGTGTTTCTGGTTAGGGTTTATCTGTTGGTTCTAGTGTGGACTTGTCAAAATCATTCTATCTAAGAAAATTTTATTGTGCTCGGGGTGGCATATGTGAATGCCTATGGTTGGGTGACAAAGACGTGACATTGTCTATGGTTAAATGAGCATATCAAAATGTTGACATGGAATCAGAGTTGGTTTTTTTAGTAACAGTCTAACCGCTAGAAGGAAGATCCTCAGTTTCCCCCATTGTCAAGCTCATTGAGCACTTATTGAACCCACCAAGAAGTTCACCTAATTAGGGCACATATTTTCCCCATATCATATCTGCAAATTTTTAAAGTTGAGAAATTAGGGTTTTCTTATAAAACCCTAGGTCAAGGCATATAGCATTTAAAGGTTGAGTTGAAGTTGATTCTTGGAGAAAGGAAGTCACCTTGCCATAGTGCACTCATTGTGATAGTTGCAACACCAGTTGCAATGCCATTTTTAGTTCCAGGTGTAGCACCCGTCGGAGTGCCAGTTGTAGCACCAATTCTGGTTCCTCTGGTCCAGTGAAGTTTCTCGTAGCTCGTTGAGAAACTTATTAAAGGATGCTGAAATTATTATTTCCCTAGATCAACTCGCTATCCATTCTTCTAAAATTTCTAGCTAGGGTTTCTGGTTTTGCAACAGCATCAAACCTTAACCCAAATTCTTTGGGCACTTTTAGTGAAGTGTTGGGCCTAATTCTTGGTTGTCCTAGTGCACCCTAGACTAGCGCACCTTCTGGTGCCCTCAGTCAGAAAAATCGTCAAGGTTGATTTTTTTAGTCAGACAGGTTGAAGTCAAACCTCTAGTTAAAGTTATAAGTTGTCTTTAGTCAAACTATTAGATTGATTAAGGTTGAGATTTTAGATTTTATTTGCATTATATTCCCTAACTCATATTTATGTCAAGAAAGCATATTGTCGTAGTACATGGGATCGGTTGGAGAGAATACTTGTCATATTGTGTGAAGGAGACTCGGAACAAAAGCAACAACACTCATTCTTGGAGATAAGACTCCAGGTTCCAGGTTCCAGGTTTAATTGATTAAATTGATAAGTTTCCAATTTGCACATATCAAGTTTAATAATTGCTACATTACAAGTAAACATTATAGTTGTGACAACAATCTTTGAAAGGCTTTATTATTGTTAGATACAATGAATACTTAGTATCATGTGAGTACTATTGATATAAATTCTTATTGTACTTGTTTGCAAGATAAACTAACATATCCTCTAGGAGATATTTCTTTTTTTTCTTCCAGGAATGCCACCTTGGTAATGATATGTTGATTACCATGAAATTGTCTTTTATTCTTGTTATCATAGATATGTTCTTATGAAAATGCTATTATATTGGAAATAAGTTTTCTCTTGTTGCTCTTGTCTCGGGAAGGTTATCTTGTAAATTCTGTGGAGGTTACCATGAAGATATTGTTGTTCTTTGTTCTTGTTTCTTCTTTCGGGCAGGTTACCATGGAGGAATGATTGGTCACAACACTAGAAGAGTGTTGTTCCTATTTATTATTATTGTATTTTTATTTTGTCTCTTGTTCTAGGCAGGTCACAAGTGATATCTCTGAGAAGGAGCTATTGTGATGATTGTTCTCGTTATTGTTTTTATTATTATTATTATAAGAGTATTATTCTTGTCTATTATTTTCCCTTGTTGTTGGTCTTGTTCCAAGAAGATCACAGGTAATAAATATGAGGGGATATATAGTGTGGTTGCAGGAGGTAACATATTAGATGGTCTCTAGTTTGAGACATGGAGCAGACTATCCAAATAAGAAGGTGTATACATGAACGTATACATCCATGCACCAAATAAAAATGAGACGAACTTAAAACCTTATGGTAGGAAGGATACTTTTGCGAGATACAAAGTATCTCATATGGAGATTGATTTCAAGGAGAAAAAGGCTCCAAATATGACCGAACAAATATCTCTAGTTCATTTCATCACTCCTCAAATCATCAAGAAGAGTTAGTAGAGCCAGAAGGACCTACCCAGAAGGGTTCCAGTAACCAGGAAGAGACCTGCATGGTCATGTGATACTTTGCAAGATGAAAAATGGATACAAATATTGTTAGGGACCTAACCTCCCTAACCCCTCACGTAGGTAGAATAATATATTTCCATGTAATAAAGGCCAATATTAATAAGGCCTAGCAATAAGGAAGAATAAGTTGAATGTAAGAAGACCTAATAAAAGCTTCTGCTTCTAGAAGGATCTTCCTCTAGATTGTTCTTTTGGATAGACATATTTAGTATAAATAGGAGTAGAGGGTATCAGAAGTTTAGTCTTGTATATTATTGTAATAGAGCTCTTCTTTGTTGGAGGTTTCCCCCTCAAAGAGGCAAGTGAACATTGCTATCACTAATCAAGGTGCTCTTTATGGTGTTATTATGGTATTGTTCTGGTTATATCATTGTTGTTCTACCATTTCTAGCTAAAATAAATATGTCTTGCATACTATTGTATATCTGAAATACTACAAGTTGTATCAGAGTACTTTCCTTGGCAGAAAATTGTGGGTTAATTTTTTTAGGGTAGAGACGTATTATGGCATATTAAATCTACAGATATATGTCGTTACATGCATAAACCTATGGTCAGGGATTCATACACACAAGAAATACAAGTGGTACTTAAGCGCACATATTTTGGCCACCCTTGTAACCCTTGTTGGTACCCCTTCAAGTGGTAGCGCATCATACAAAACATATATACGGATTGGCCTAGATCTCCTAAATCCCTCCATAGATAAATCAATCGGCCGCCTGACTGTTATAGTTCCACTGAGAACAAAACTTGGGAAGATACTCTTTAGTACCTGGGTAGTTGAGTAGTAAGGATCAGGGCACGATCTAGCCTCCTTGGTTGGTGCCCTAAGATATTGATCTGAGTACTAATGTTGGACCCCACACGTATATCAGAGAGATATAACACAGAGTAAACCCTTTTCTTTAGACACCCTACATACCCTAACCCTTGGGACGGAAGCAAAAATAGAACAGGCAAGATCTATTATTGCACAATTGTGCCTGTTGCATTCGGGTTGCGAAATTACTACACATTTCTTCTTGTTAAGAATTTGGGCATTTCAACACTGCAGTATTCTTCAGATCGGAGTATAACTCTGCAGGAGTAAAAACAACAAATGATTCAGCATCATGTTGGCACCATTATTTGAGCCCTATCCCATTAGATTCCTCTCTTCGCCCTTATCGCAGTCATACCTATAATTTTTCAACAATTTTTTTTTTCCCGTGGACATGACCCCCTTCCAACACCCTTATTTGAGCCTTACCCCATTGGATTCCCCTCGTCACCTTGATCGTCATGATACACTTCACCCATTTGTATGGTCCCACCCGTCCCTCTTCATCATGGCCACACCCATAGCCAAGACTTGGAAGCTCGCTTCAATTCCTTGTCCTCTAATTTCATAGAGACCCAACAAGAAGTGAGGCAGTTCAGTGTCAATTTTTCCACCATCAATAAAAACATGCATCCCTCCATCGACACCAAAATGGAAACCATCAAACAGGACCTCGCTACCCAGCTTGCATCCTTCACTACAATGATCAGCACCAAGTTGAATATCCCTACAGATTTTCCCTCCTCTGGCCCACCATTACACTCCGAAGGTGAAACTTCCTCTAATTCCCAGACTTTTTAGCCCCATCACTTTCAGTGCAACCTACACCTTCCGCGTCTCGATGTGAAAAAATTTGATGGATCAGATCCCACTGATTCGATAGCTCAAATGGAACATTATTTATCTTTGTATGGCATTACATATGAGTTGGACAAACTCCTATATGGTGTTCTCCATCTAGATCAAAAATGTTGGCAAACGTGGCAATGCAAAAAAAATGCCCGCCAAGGGTATGTGGCTTGGACACAATTTTTTGGCAGAGCTTTATGAATGATTTGATACTAATACCAACCATTTATGTCGTTTGATAAAGTTGAAACACTCTGGCATAGTGGAAGACTTTATAGCCACTTTTGAGCGATTGGCTTTCCATACAGAGGGCATGTCTGATGCTTTTTTTTGAGAATTTTTTATCAGTGGTCTCAAGGATGATATTTGTGCCCATCTCCTCATGGATTGGCCTCAAAGTTGGGTAGAAGCTACTAAAATAGATAAGGAAGCACAAAATGTTGTCTCTTATCAAACCTAAAAACCCTCATGTAGTCCTCTCCCTCAGCCAGTCACTCCCACTCCTCCTTCTACTCCACTAAAGATCCAAAAATTGACCAAGGCAGAAATGGTTGAACGCAAACTCAAAGGCCTTTTATAATTGTGATGACAAATATTTTCCTAAGCACATGTGTAAGGAAAAAAAAATTGTATGTCTATCTCTTGGATCTTTAGAAATATGATGTCGAGGCCCCCCCTGTGGCTGAGTCACCTAAACCCACTGACATGACCCCACCCTCTGACCCTCCCAAAGTCAAACCGGTCATTTCCCTGAATGCTCTCACTCGAGTCTTTGCTCCCCAAACCCTCAAGATAATTTTTTACATTAAGCATCAGAAGGTCATCATCCTTGTTGACATTGGAAGCACCCATAATTTTATTCATCGTCGCATTGCCCAAGAAACTAATTGCTATATATGTGTTGTCAATAATTTTCAAATCATGATTTCCAATGGCATGTCCATGAAATGTGGGGGGCATTGTGAAAATGTGCATCTCCAAATTGGTCAGTAACACATGAAATCTCATATGTTTGCTATCGACATGGGTGGCTGTGACATTGTGTTGGGTGCAGAATGGCTAAGGACTATGGGTCCCATTCTCATGGATTTTAAGGAATTAACCATGCAATTCAACCAGGAGGGCTAACAATATAAGTTCCAATGAATCATCATTGGTTCCTAGAAGATCATCAGTTCCCATCACATGGAAAAGCTCCTCAAAAAAGGTCATTATACCATGACTGCACAACTCCATACCATTCAAGCCACTAAGACACCCTCTCTGCCACAAGACCTCCAATCCATCCTCTCCAAACATAAAGTTGTTTTTTCCACTCCCCAGGAACTTCCTCCTTCCTGTGGTGTTCATGATCATTCCTTTCCCCTTGTCCCCGGAAGCCTTCCTCCCAATGTTCGTCCCTATCGTCATCCATTTTCCCAAAAAAAATGAAATGGAGAAAATTGTTCAAGAATTGCTCACCATAGGTGTTATTCATCCTAGCACGATCCCCTACTCTTATCCTATGGTAATGGTCCTTAAGAAAGAAGGATCTTAGCGCGTGTGTCCTGAATTTCACGCCCTCAACAAACTAATCATCAAAGATAAATTTCCCATTCCTATCATTGATGACCTCTAGGATGAATTGAGTGGTGCCCAGTTCTTTACTAAACTTGATCTTCATTCTGGCTACCACCAAATACATATGAACGAGGTAGACATTCCTAAGACTTCATTTCGAACTCATGAGGGCCACTATGATTTTTTGGTCATGCCCTTTAGCTTGTGTAATGCACCCTCCACTTTCCAAAGCCTCATGAATCATGTATTTCATCCTTTTATTCGTCATTTTGTCTTAGTTTTCTTTGATGATATCCTCATCTATAGTAAAACCTAGAAAACCCATCTTGATCATGTGGATCAAGTTCTACATCTACTCTCTCAGCACCAACTTTTCCTTAAACAATCTAAATGTTCTTTTGGAGCCTCAAAAGTCGAGTACTCGGGTCATATTGTTGGCAAGGAAGGTGTCAGGGTGGATCCTAAAAATATTGAAGCTATGCAGGATTGGCCTCGCCCAAGGATTCTCAAAATCTTGTGTGGATTTTTGGGTTTAACAGGCTATTATCGCAAGTTTGTTAAGAAGTATGGCAAGATTGTGGCACCTCTCATGACTCTCCTTAAAAATAATTCTTTCACTTGGACTCCCGCAATTGATCAGGCCTTTCAAACCTTGAAGGCGGCCATGTGCACCACCCCAGTCCTGGCCCTTCCTCATTTCACAAAGAACTTTGTCCTAGAATGTGATGCTTCCAGGAGAGGAATTGGCGCAGTCCTTATGCAAGATAGTAGGACTTTAGGATTTACCAGCAAACAACTGTAAGAGCGACATTTGGACAAATAAATCTATAAAAAGGAAATTTTGTCTATTATGCATGCAGTGGATCTTGGGAGCCCTTATCTATTGGGGCAACGCTTCCAAATTAAGACAGATCATCAAAGCCTCAAGTATTTTATGGAACAACACCCTTCCTCCCCGGAGCAACAAAAATGGGTGACTAAGCTCTTCGGATATAATTATGAGATAATTTACAAGAAAGGCAAAGACAATGTGGTTGTTGATGCACTTTCAAGAAAATATGAAGATGAAGGGTCCCTTTTTTCCCTCTCCTCCATTGTACTAGATTGGCCCCAAGTTGTTTGCCAGGAATGGATACATGATCCCAAAATTTTGCATTTGATCCAACAATTGCAAGCCAATTCTCCAATTTCCCCAAGGTACTCTTGGCACAATGATGAGATTCGCTACAAAGCTCATTTGTATTTAAGTAAACAGTCACAACTTAAATCCATGGTACTTTATGATCTTCATTCTACACCCACAACTGGGCATTCAGGGTTTACCAAAACCTATGACTGAGTCAAATGTTCTTATTTATGGGATGGTATGAAACAGGACGTTCTGAATTTTGTGGCAGAATGTGATTTTTGTCAATGCAACAATGGAAAAACAGTCAAATCTCTTAGCACACTATAACTGCTTCCAATTCCACCTACTATTTGGAGGGATATTTCTATGGATTTTATTGTGGACTTACCTAAATCAAGCAATAAATCAGTCATCATGGTGGTCATTAATCGTCTTTCCAAGTATGCTCATTTATGTGCTCTTCAACACCCATTTACAACCTCCACCGTGGCTCAAATTTTCACGGATCAAGTCTTCAAGCTTCATGGCATGCCTGATCCTATTGTTTTTGATCGAGACCCCACTTTCACTAGCAATTTTTTCCAAGAATTGTTCATGCTACAGGGCGCCCAATTGCATATCAACACAACTTATCATCCCCAGATTGATGATCAAACTAAATTTGTCAACAAGTGTTTGGAAACATATTTTAGGTGTTTTGCATCAGAAAGGAAAAATCAGTGGGCTCACTGGTTACCATTAGTTGAATGGTGGTACAACACTTCTTACCATACACCTACCCGTGGGACTCCTTTTGAAGTAGTATATGCACAAAATTCACCTTCAGTTCTCTCATACCTTTTAGGTGTCTCAAAGGTCCATGTGGTTGACCAAATGCTTACAGTTCAAGAGGATATTCTTAGTACCCTCAAAGAGAATTTGGTCATGGCCCAGAATCGCATGAAGCAACAAGTAGATCAAGGTCTCTTTGAATGTCAACTTGCTAAAGGAGACCAAGTGTTTCTTGGACTGCAACGTTATAAGCAAAATTCCCTCAAGGTTGACCATTGTCAGAAACTGGCACCCAAATTTGACGGTCCTTATATTGTTCTCAAGTGTGTTGGATAGGTGGCTTATCAGTTAGCTTTGCCCATTCATTCTAAGCTCCATTATATTTTTCAAGTCTCCTACTTAAAGAAGGTGATTGGAACTAAGTGCCAAACTCAAACCAACATTCCCAAGTTGGATGAAGAAGGCTCCATCTAGTTGTAGCCACAAGTAGTTTTGGACCAGCGTGAGCGTCATCTACATCAGTGCACCATCAAGGAAGTGTTATTCCATCTATAGTAAAACCTATATAACCCATCTTGCTCATGTGGATCGAGTTCTACATCTACTCTCTCAACACCAACTTTTCTTAAACAATATAAATGTTCTTTTGGAGCCTCGAAAGTTGAGTACTTGGGTCATATTGTTGGAAACAAAGGTGTTAGGGTGGATCCTAAAAAGATTGAAGCTATGTAGGATTGGCCTTGCCCAAAGACTCTCAAAAGCTTGTGTGGATTTTTGGGTTTAACAGGTTATTATCGCAAGTTTGTTAAGAATTATGGAAATATTGTGGCACCTCTCACTGCTCTCCTTAAAAAGAATTCTTTCACTTGGACTCCCACAGCTGATCAAGCCTTTCAAACCTTGAAGGCGGTCATGTGCACCACTCCAGTCTTAGACCTTCCTGATTTCACAAAGACCTTTGTCCTGGAATGTGATGCTTCCAGGAGAGGAATTGGAGAATTCCTTATGCAACATGGTAGGCCTTTGGAATTTACCAGCAAACAACTATTAGAGAAACATTTGGGAAAATCAATCTATGAAAAGGAAATGTTGTCTATTATGCATGCAGTGGATATTTGGTGCCCTTATCTATTGGAGCAACGCTTCCAAATTAAGACAGATCATCAAAGCCTCAAGTATTTTCTAGAACAACGCCCTTCCTCCCTGGATCAAAACAAATGGGTGACTAATCTCTTTGGATATGATTATGAGATCATTTACAAGAAAGGCAAAGACAATGTCGTTGTTGATGCACTTTCAAGAAAATATGAAGATGAAGGGTCCATTTTTTTCCCTCTCCTTCATTTTACCATATTGGCTCCAAGTTGTTCACCAGGAATGGCTATACGATTGAAAATTTTTGCATTTGATCCAACAATTGCAAGCCAATTCTCTAGTTTCCCCAAGGTACTCTTGGCACAATGATGAGCTTCGCTACAAAGGTTGTTTGTATTTAAGTAAACAATCACAACTTAAATCCACGGTACTTTCTCAACTTCATGCTACACCCACAGTTGGGCACTAAGGGTTTACCAAAACCTATGACTGGGTCTAACGTTCTTTTTTATGGAATGGTATGAAACAAGACATTCATAATTTTGTGGCAGAATGTGATGTTTTTCAATGAAAAAAGGGTGAAATGGTCAAAGCTCCTGGCACACTACAACCGCTTCCAATTCCACCTGCTATTTGGAGGGATATCTCTATGGATTTTATTGTGGGCTTACTTAAATCGAGCAATAAATCACTCAACATGGTGTTCGTTGATCATCTTTCCAAGTATGCTCATTTATGTTCTCTTCAACACCCATTTACAGCCTCCACTATGGCTCAACTTTTCATGGATCAGGTCTTCAAGCTTCATGGCATGCCTCATTCTATTGTTTCTGATAGAGACCCCACTTTCACCAGCAATTTTTGGCAAGAACTGTTCAGGCTACATTGCACACAATTGTGTCTCAGCACAGCTTATCATCCCCAGAATGATGGTCAAACTAAAGTTGTCAACAAGTGTTTGGAAACATATTTGAGGTGTTTTACATCGGAAAGGAAAAATCAGTGGGCTCAATGGTTACCACTATTTGAATGGTGGTACAACACTTCTTACCATACAACTACCCCTGGGACTCCTTTTGAAGCAGTATATGGGCAAAAGCCACCTTCAGTTCTCTCATACCTTCTAGGTGTCTTGAAGGTCCAGGCAGTTGACCAAACGCTTACAGTTAGAAAGGATATTATTTGTACCCTCAAAGAGAATTTGGTCATGGCCCAGAATCACATGAAGCAACAGGCAGATCAAGGTCACTTTGAACGTCAATTTCCTGAAGGAAACCAAGTGTTTCTTCGAATACAACCTTATAAGAAAAATTCCCTCAAGGCTGACCATTTTCAGAAACTGGCACCCAAATTTGATGATCCTTATAACATTCATAAGTGTGTGGGACAGGTGGCCTATCAGTTAGCTTTTCCTATTCATTCTAAGTTGCATCCTATTTTTCATGTCTCCTACTAAAAGAAGGTGATTGGAACTAAGTTCCAAACTCAAACCAACCTTCTCGAGTTGGATGAAGAAGTATCCATATGGTTACAGCCACAAGCGGTTTTGGACCAATGTGAGCGTCATCTGCATCAGTGCACCATAAAGGAAGTGTTAGTCAAGTGGAAAGATACAACTCCAACATATGCCACTTGGGAACCAGCTACCATTCTACATCAATTTCCTCATCTCAAGCCTTGAGGACGAGGTTGTTTTTAAGGGGGAGGACATGTTAGGGACCTAACCTCCCTAACCCCTCATGTAGGTAGAATAATATATTTTCATGTAATAAAGGCCAATATTAATAAGTTTGAGAAATAAGGAAGAATAAGTAAAATGTAAGAAGACCTAATAGAAGCTTTCACTTCTAAAAGGATCTTCCTCTAGATTATTCTTTTGGATAGACATAATTAGTATAAATAGGAGTAGAGTGTATGAGGTTTTTTGCCTTGAATATTATTGTAATAGAGCTATCCTCTACTAGAGGTTTCCCCCTCGAAGAGGCAAGTGAACATTGCTATCACTAATCAAAATCCCAAAGACTCTCAAAATCTTGTGTGGATTTCTAGCTTTAACATGCTATTATTGCAAGTTTGTTAAGAATTATGGAAAGATTGCGGAACCTCTCACTACCCTCCTTAAAAATAATTCTTTCACTTGGACTCCCGCAACTAATCAATCCTTTCAAACCTTGAAGGCGACCATGTGCACCACTCTGTTGGCAAATATTTAACAGACAGTGAATGTTTATCATTTATGGCAAGTATAGAAGTAATGATGGCTTGAGTACAGCAGCGATGATCAACAGGAAAATAGAATATGAGTCAAGGAAGATTGAATGATCGAAGGCAACGCAACATTGATAAAATGATCGAAGGCCCGAGAAGCATTTCTGATCGTTGGATCCCATCCAAAATTATCGACAACATGAGGGCCGTCAGATCTGAATAAAGACAAGAAGAGCGCGCTAAAGAAGAGGATAGATCTCAGGCGTTAGATCTGAGCGCAAGGTCCGACCACCGTTGGATTGAGGAAAACCTGCGCGATCTTTAAAAGTGCAAGGAGTAGAGGGCTCACAAATCCCGAAAGCAGGAAGACCGTCCATCTTAGGGGGTTATCTGAATCGTTGATCCAACTCCCTGTCGGAGTTTCAAGGATCACGTGTTGGAGATGTCAAAGAAACAATGCAACAGGAATCTCGATTTCTCGATATGAAAAATCTTGACGTAATCTGAGCCATCAAATCAAGATCACATATGAACCGTCGATCCGACTCACGTCATCAAACCAAGTCAGCTAGGAACACGTGGTACAACCAGGTAATGAAAAGTGTCAGACTGATTCAACATGCCAAGCACATGTAAGTCACGAATCAGGGTGACATGTGGAAGTTATTTAACACATGTGACATCAGCAGACTTACACCATGTCGGATTTTCGAGGATCGAGAGTTGGACATGTCAAAGATTATTGACATCAAGAATCCCGATATCGAGATATGTGAAATCGCGATGTAATCTGAGCCGTCAGATTAAGGTTGAATCTGGACCATTGATTCCAACCCTTGTTGGAGTTTTGGGGATCGAGAGTTGGACATGTCAAAGATTATTGACATTAGGAATCCCGATATCGCGATATGTGAAATCGCGATGTAATCTGAGCCGTCAGATTAAGGTTGAATCTGGACTGTTGATTCTAGCCCTTGTCGGAGTTTCAATGATCGAGAGTTGGACATGTCAAAGATTATTAACATCAGGAATCCCGATATCACGATATGTGAAATCGCGATGTAATTTGAACCATCAGATCAAGATATGATCTGAATCGTTGATTCGACTTCTTTACGGAATTTTGTGGATCGGGATTTGTAAGTGATAAGAACATTGAATATCAGGAATGTTGAAATGTTGAAACCCGATTTAAAGGCAAGATTAATAAATTTTATCCAATAGTGCGGATAAATTGGAATATGATCAAAAGGTTATTGTTCTCTCTCACAGTTAACCCCTCAGTTACGAATCTGTTAGTGAAACGGACTCATGATTGCATTTCAGTTAGCATTTCAGTTGCTTGGACAGTTGTCTTTCTTTTGCCTAAGGAGTTGGGAAGTTGAACCATCGTGTAGTTGTGTATAAAAGAAAATGAGACAAACTGTGTATGGTTGGTTGTTCTGTATGGAAAATGAACGAAACAGTAAGAAAGGGAAAATGAGAGGATGCGTAGCATGAGACTTAGAAAATGTGCAGAGTGAGATGAAATAGAAAGAGAAGAAGCAGAGCAGAATGACAGAAAGAGAAAAAGTAGAGAATAATGATAGAACAAGTTGAAGAAGAGAAGAATGAGAGAATGAGTTGATGCAAAGCATACCTGCTGAACAAACAAAGGAAGAGAAGAGCAGCAGAACAGTTTGTAGAAGACCAGATTTACAGAACAAATAAAGATTGGTAAGAACTGATTTATCTATAAAGTTGACTGTTTATTTAGCCATTCATATTCTAGGGAGGTTGGGAGGTGCTTGGGAGGACTGTTGTCCTCAAAGGTTCAAGTGGAAGCTTGAACACAGGAAGTTGTAGCTTCCATCTGGTTGCAGCCAGAGAAACCAGGGTGGCAGGGTGGTGCAAGGAGAACAAGTGTTCTCTATTATACAGGTTGGAGCCTGTGTAACTGGAAGTTGGTGCTTCCATCCAGTTAGTGCTAGAACATTCAGGAAGTTGGTGCTTCCATTCAGTTGGTTCTGGAATATTAAGGGAGTTGGTGCTTCCTTCTAGTGGGTGCTAGAGAAACCAAAGAGTTGGTGCTCTCAAACAAGTTGCAGCTTGTAAACCAGAGGTAGCAGCCTCACATTGAGTTGGTGCTCAATTAGAGATGATGTACAGAACCTAAAAGACTGCCTATCATTTCGAAGAAGAAGAGGTTTTATCTGTTTATGGGTTTCCTCGTGAAAAATATGTCTCTGTGTATACCTTATGTGTGACTGATGCTTTTTACTTTTACTGTCCATATGTTGTATAATGTTGATGATCACTTGAAGAAAGATTAAGAATATTTTAATAGAGTTAAAATTGTTTAGGCTCAAATACAACTAATTCACCCCCCCCCCCCTCTCAGTTGTATTAGTAATTCCAACACACTCCAGTCCTGGCCCTTTCTCATTTCACAAAGACCTTTTTCCTAGAATGTGATTCTTCCAAGAGAGGAATTGGAGTAGTCCTTGTGCAAGATGGTAGGCCTTTGGACTTTAGCAACAAACAACTGTCAGAGCAAAATTTGGGCAAATCAATCTATGAAAAGGAAATGTTTTCTATTATGCATGCAGTGGATCTTTGACGCCTTTATCTATTGGGGCAATGCTTCTAGATTAACATAGATCATCAAAGCCTCAATTATTTTTTGGAACAACGCCCTTCCTCCCCGGAGAAACAAAAATGGGTGACTAAGCTCTTTGGATATGATTATGAGATCATTTACAAGAAAGGCAAAGGAAATGTGGTTGTTGATGCACTTTGAAGAAAATATGAAGATGAAGGGTCCATTTTTTCCCTCTCATTCATTATACCAGATTGGCTCCAAGTTGTTCGCCAGGAATGGCTACACGATCCCAAAATTTTGCATTTGATCCAACAACTGCAAGTCAATTCCCTAGTTTCCCCAGGGTACTCTTGGCACAATGATGAGCTTCGCTACAAAGTTGATTTTTATTTAAGTAAACAAACACAACTTAAATCCATGGTACTTTCTGAGCTTCATGCTACACCCACAACTAGGAACTCAAGGTTTACCAAAACTTATGACTCGGTCAAACGTTCTTTGTTTTGGGATGGTATGAAATAGGAAGTTTGAAATTTTGTGGTATAATGTAATGTTTTTCAACGCAATAAGGGTGAAACAGTTAAAGCTCCTGGCACACTATAACCGCTTCCAATTCCACCTACTATTTGGAGGGATATCTCTATGGATTTATTGTGGGCTTACCTAAATCGAGCAATAAATCAGTCATCATGGTGGTTGTTGATCATCTTTCCAAGTATGTTCATTTATGTGCTCTTCAACACCCATTTATAGCCTCCATTGTGGCTCAAATTTTCATGGATCGGGTCTTCAAGCTTCATGGCATGCCTCATTCTATTATTTTTTATCAAGACCCCACTTTCACCAGTAATTTTTGGCAAGAATTGTTCAGGCTACAGGGAACCCAATTGCAACTCATCACAACTTATCATCCCCGGACTGATGGTCAAAATAAATTTGTCAACAAGTGTTTGGAAACATATTTGAGGTGTTTTGCATCGGAAAGGAAAAATAAATGGGTTCAATGGTTACCACTAGTTGACTGGTGGTACAACATTTCTTACCATACAGCTACCCGCAAGAGCAGTATATGGACAAAATCCACCTTTAGTTCTCTCATACCTTCCAAGTGTCTCGAAGGTCCAGGAGGTTGACCAAATGCTTAAAGTTTGAGAGGCTATTCTTTGTACCCTCAAAGAGAATTTGGTCATGGCCCAGAATCGCATGAAGCAATAGGCAGATCAAGGTCACTTTGAATGTCAATTTTCTTAAGGAGACCAAGTGTTTCTTCAACTACAACCTTATAAGAAAACTTCCCTCAAGGATGACCATTGTCAAAAACTAGCGCCCAAATTTTATGGTCCTTATACCATTCTCAAGTGTGTGGGACAGGTGTCCTATCAGTTATCTTTTCCCAGTCATTCTAAGCTCCATCCTATTTTCCATGTCTCATACTTAAAGAAGGTGATTAGAACTAAGTGCCAAACTCAAACCATCCTTCCCGAGTTGGATGAAGAAGGCTCCATCTGGTTGCAGCCACAAGTAGTTTTGGACCAGCGTGAGCGTCGTCTGCATCAATGCACCATCAAGGAAGTGTTAGTCTAGTGGAAAGATAAAAATATAGCAGATGCCACTTGGGAACCAACTACCATTCTGCAACAATTTCCTCATCTCAAGCCTTGAGGACAAGGTTGTTTTTAAGGGGGAGGACATGTTAGGGATCTAACCTCCCTAACCCCTCGCGTAGGTAGAATAATATATTTCCATGTAATAAAGGCCAACATTAATCAGGCCTATCAATAAGGAAGAATAAGTCAAATGTAGGAAGACCTAATAGAATCTTTCACTTCTAGAAGGATCTTCCTCTAGATTATTCTTTTGGATAGACATATTTAGTATAAATAGGAGTAGAGGGTATGAGAATTTTTTTCTTGGATATTATTATAATAGAGCTCTGCTCTACTAGAGGTTTCCCCCTCTAAGAAGCAAGTGAACATTGCTATTACTAATCAAGGTGCTCTTTATGGTGTTATTCTGGTATTATTTTGGTTATATCATTATTGTTCTGCCATTTCTAGCTAAAATATTTATGTTATGCATACTATTTTATATCTGGAATACTATAGATATGTGTCATTGATAAGCCATATCACGAGGAGGAGCATGGAGACTCAAAGTGAGCTTGATCTTAGAAAGAGTCAGTGGCTTAGAGACTTTCATTCAGAAAATATTCCCCCTCATATTCAGATGGGACAGAGAGAGACGTCTTTTAGGACTAAAAAACAGGTTCCATGAGTTGAGGAGGCTAGATCGAAGCTTTAGAGGCTTTGAGGAGATATGATATCTTCTAGGAAGATTCCCTTATTTCAATAATCGAGGAGGAAACCAGTCAAAAGGACTGGGATATGGACTTTACCTTGGTTCTGAGACGAGAAGGGAAGTCATTGGTGACTTCCAAGTTGATCTACAAGATCAAGAATGTTGCAGATAATAGTATAGAGATGTACAAAGCTTGATTTGTGGCTAGAATATTCTCCCAGCAAGAGGGAGAATATTATGACGAGAGACTTGCTCCAGTAGCCAGAAGAAGTGTGCATAGAGTAGCCATAAGATACATTAGAAGGTGTCTCATGTATGTAGATTGAAGGAGGATTTGTACGGGCCTAAGCAGGCACCCAGGGCATGATATGCCAGATCAGATAGTTTCCTAATGAGCTTGGGATTTACCAAGAATAAAGCATATTCCAACATTTACTACAAGGTTGTGGATTGTGGACGAGTGATATTACTATTATATGTGGATGACCTGTTTCTAATAGGGAACAAGAATCTCATCACCGAGTGAAAGAGATATCTTGCATAAAATTTTGAGATGAAATACCTGGGTATGATTCATTATTTCTTGGGTCTAGATGTGTGGCAGAAATCGGATGAGATTTTCATATGCCAAGGAAAATATGTTGTAGAAATTATGAAGAAATTTGGAATGATGGATTGTAAATCCATGCATGCACTGATGGTGATGAATCTAAAGTTATCGAGTGATATATCTTCAGAGACAGTGGATGACACCATGTGTAGACAGAGGATTGGTTTATTGATGTATTTAATGAACACAAGGCCATATATATGTTTTGTGGTGGACACATTGAGTCAGTATATGGTCAAACCTAGAGGTGTTCACTTGATTGAAGAAAAACATGTGTTGAGGTACTGAAAAGGTACAATTGCCTATGGACTCAAATATGTTTCAGATTGTGAGATAAGCCTACAAGGCTATACTGATTCAGATTGGGTCGATAATGTCGCAGACCATAAGAGAACATTTGGATGTTGCTTCAGTTTGGGATCAGTTATGATCTCATGGTTTAACAGGAAGCAGACTAGTGTGGCACTCAGTACGACTAAGGAAGAGTATATAGCAGCGTGTTCAACTAGCAGTGAAGAAGTGTGGCTTTGGAAGTTGCTTGCAATATTGTTTGATCTCGAGTTAGAGGCGACTTGTATCTGGTGCGGCAACTAGAGTTGTGTGAAGTTTTCAAAGAACCTGATGTTTCATGACAAGTCCAAGAATATCAAGACCAAGTACCATTATATCAGAGATATGGTTCATAAGGGAGAAGTGAAGCTCCAATATGTCACTACAGATGAGCAAATAGAAGATATTTTGAACAAGCCTCTGTCAAGGGTAAAGTTTGTGTACTTCAGGGACAAGCTTGGTGTGGTCCAAAAGGACTTCCCTAGTAAGAGGGAGCGATGATTCACATATGTTATTATTGGGGAAGTAGCTTTTTGAGTGTGGCAACAATGAGTGGTCATTTACAGGAACATTATTGATTGTGGCACCAGCCATCATGACCTTGCACAAGGTCAGAAAATGTCGAGCCTTTGGGGCTAGCGAGTTTCCCATCTTTTCAACTTGGAGGGCCAACATATGTGGTTGGAGGTGTTTCCTAGCCTTGGTCTATATGGGTAGTGTGTGTGTGGTGAACCAAGTCGGTTTACCAGGTGAATACCCAATGTAGGTAAGACAACAGGTTATAATCCATAAGGATAATATATTAAAATAATGTATATGAATCAAATAATAAGATATATTACAATTGAAAACTAAGGGTTGCATATATACCCACACAGGGGTTCCCTTTCATATGTCATGTCTCTTCCTAATCAATTATTAATTATTAATTATTAGTTATTTATATTTATTTATATTTATATATTTTATGTTTGTTACATAGCCTTCCCCTTTTGAAATGATTTGTCCTCAAAGCACATTTATGGAGAGGCTTATGTCCTTGTTCTGGCTTGCCATGTCTTCGCATGATTCTTTGTTTTTTATGTTTGTCAGGACTGATGATACAAGATGATATGAGTGACAAAGTGTTGAGAAAACTTGTCGAATTGTGAAATGGTCAGACCATCCTAAATCAATCATTTGTGGAATGTTGCACTTCCACAATGAATTTTATCATGAGACTGAATTGTGATGGTATCAATATTTTTCAGATGATAAGTTAGTTGTTTCCTTCTTGAATGACATCAATATTCCGACTGGTTAATATATCTACTCATATGATTTGGATGTCGATAAGGAGTTCTTATAACATGATTTTTCCTTATCATACTTGTATCATTTTCTTTGTTCAAATTCGATATATGATTTCCTTCACGCATAGATCTTGCCTTATTAATGGCAGGATTTTGATGAGTGAGTATACCTGGAGCTTCCATCGTTTGTATCAACATCTAATGTTGTTAATTTTGTAGCTTCTTGAGCGGTACTTTCTTTATTATGTGATTTGGCGATATCTTTAATGTCTGAATTTTCAAGTTTCTCTTCTTTCAACTTTTTGATTTGTTCTAGTAGCTCCTGATTAAGGTTCTTCAAATGCGAATTTTCTTCTTCTTTCTCTGAGAGGTTCTTCTTGAATTCTTTATCGAGATCCTCCTTTTCTTGTTCTAATTTTTT